>JACXGJ010001756.1:0-20631 GCA_016801105.1 Esox niger
AACAACCAAAATAAACCACACAACCGTGTGGAAACATTCAACATAAATAGGTTCCCCAATTGGAGGCAATAACGAACACCTGCCTCCAATTGGGGAGACCAAAACACATAGAGGTGGCTAGAGTCACCTATTTAGGCCATGTCCTGGCTATGGCCCCAGCCAGCGCAAAGATGGCTAGGGGCATAGCCAGGACATGACAATAAGCCTGGGCTTGATGTATATTATATTAACTGGTTTTGTGGTACTGGAAAAATATGGTGCATTTGACCTGTTCCTTCCTATGCCAGGATTCTAGGAGAACAAATTTGCAGCATAGCAATACAAAATGGCACTATTGTTTCACTGTTATGTGTGAGGGAGTCTTTTGAGAGGTTGCAATGACAATGTGACGTAGCAAAATGTATCAGACAGCATATGGATGGTGTCTTAGTGCAGTAAGAGGTTGTATTCAATTCAAAAGGTATTTGACATGCATGGTGTCAATTGGAATTATAAAATGCTTTTAAAATAGTTTTCCAGGATATGCATTTTTAATGGACTATAGAGGAAAAATATGATTGCTTTTTGGTGCAATAATTATTACAATTTAATTATATTAAAATAGTATTATTAAATGTTTTGTTCATAATAAAAATAATGATTTTGGATTGAAGTTTGGAGATGTTGAGGGAATGGGGTAAACACTTTTGGATGTTAAGATATATCAGCTTTTTTGTTTAAATGTCAGTATTTACATTAACAGTCAAAACTTCTGTATTCAACACAAAATTGGTTGACTAGCCTCATCTATGTACAATTTGTTGTTTTTTACTCAAACTCAGTTAACTCGTATCACATGTAAATGAGAAAATGTTTACTGCTTAAAAGGGAATAACAACAAACATCTACAGTTGTTAAATCGCTTGAAGTGATTGTTGGACGTCTGTCTATGCATGAAACTCTCACTATGGAAGTGCAGGGATGATTAAGGGTTTAAAAAAAGTTAGCTTTAAAACCAGCAACAGACATTTATCAAATAAAATGTATATGGCATGTACTGTACCACAGTCTAATGCGGTTCGATAAAGTAGTGTTTTTGCTGAGACAGAACATTCGTTTTTCATGCAGATAATCGTTATTTCACAAAGTTCTATCAAATCACATTAGTGAGGAGACAGCAATTTAAACAGATGACACTGCACTTGCCCTAGCTTGAACCTGCTCTCCAAGACAGAGAGTTGCATTTATAGACAGTCCAACAATTATTTCAAGTGATTTATGAAGTTGGACAAATTATAGATATTCGTTGTGTTTCCCCTTTAAATGCTGGTCGTTATTAATTAAATAGGGGGAGACAGCTTTTGCATACAGAATTTCAAAACTTGAAAACCTGAAATATAATGCAGATGGTGAATTTGTTCATCAAGTGAATTTGTCTAACATGTTATTCAGTATGGCATTATGTGCTACAACATTGTTTTAAAATACATTTTGTGGTGCTGCTATAGGGACACATTGTGTATTCTGAGCATGTAAAATAGATTATCTTTGACTATTTGAGAAACCGATATTACATTATTTTAAGAGGTTTTGAAATAAACTAGAGCAGCAGTTACATGTTTTTTTGGGAGGTTGAGTCACTGCCAAACAGCAATTAATATGTCATATTGCTTATATTGACATAATATTAACACGACTCTTTTTCAGTAAAAGCCCTCTCCTCCCTGATGTTCATGTCTCACAATTTTTTGTTGATGTATGAATGTCAATACCGAACCTGTCAAGAGTTTCTTTGCAGTGTGTCAATCATCTTCTGTCCTTCTGAGCCTTTCCTCTTAGTTAAGCTGTGATTTGTGAAAATACCCGTATTGCATGCATGACTTTGTTTTGCATTTCATTATGTCACTCTTACAGCTTTACCAAGATAGTATGAAGAAGAGACATCTAACCTTGTGATGCTGTTCTAGACCAGTAGAACACAAACAAATTTGATGCAAAGACTGATTGGGGATTTTATTGAGTTGGTGTAGTGGCAAATCACTACAGCAAATAAGCAACTGAAAATAAACTCAAAGCACTCCCTGAGATGGGTTTGACTGACAGCTAGCCTGTGCCCAAACCATGAAGGTCTTGCCTGCTCTAAATTGATCATCCCACCACCGGAGGATTCCTCATTCAAAAAGGAGTGGAGCACCAGCAGGCTAGTTAACCAGTAATCAAGTCACATCCGTCATCCAATTTCAGAATCCTCTCTCTTCCTTGCGCTTACCCCCTCCCCTCTTGCCTCGCTCTTCTTCCTCTTTCCGAATGACACTTGTAAGTGGAGAAGAAGCTTCACTGATTGTCCTTGATGTGAGTCAGGTGTATTTGCTTGCCAATTGCCGTCCACCTTTTTCTATGTTATTGGTCAGACCGGGGAGTCAGACCGACAGCACCTCTAGAGTTTCCATAGATAACTGGCATGCTTGAGGGGGTTTGAGCAAAGCAGTGCATGTTCAAAGGAGTAAAAGGATTTGTTAATCAGTAAATCTGTACAATGCAAGTGCAATGTAGAACACCTAAAGAAACAAAACTCATTTGATCTGTCATTATGTCACACATGAAATTAGGCAGACAAATAATGCATTGCATTCTGGCTGGCTATCCCAGTCACTGCATTGAAACAGAACACATTGGAGATGGCTCTTTCTCTGGAGAAAATGTTTCACAGCTTCCAAACACGCCTGCTCATTGTGGTTGTAAGGCGATTATTCAGCCTTTACTTACACACAAATTGAGAGAAATTCTCATGTGGTCTGACCAAGAAGCTTTGTTCGCCTGCATCATCCTCTTAAATCCCATCTTAGCACTACAGCGAATAACACTTATGCTCTTTCATATTGCACTCTCAACCCTTGTTTAGTTAATTACATTATGACCTGGCTCATTCTACCCCGAAGCCCACCTTTTCCCCAAAAAATATTGTATATAATGATGTTCATTTTGTAACTTGGTTCATGGACGCCGTCATTGTCATGGAAAGAACAGTTTTAAACTACAATATGCTAGCTGTAACACACAAGGCGTGCAAAGGAAAGTGTTTTCAGTGGCTTTCACTAGGCTTGCATGTGGGCCTACATGCTTGTTCTGGGGACTTTCTACATTGGCCCACTGTGTTGGAAGATATGTATCTCATACAGCCAGATAAAAAAATATCCACACATTTTACTTGAATATATTCCATAGGGCTCATCCCTCTTCAGAAGGTTAAAGACCTAGCATTATTCTATGTGAGTTTCATTCTATCATCATTCTATCTAACATTTGAGTAAACGTTTATGGCATTTATCAACGATATACAGTACAACATGTTCTAATTATTGTTTATTTGTGGTTTTCAATGTGTATTGTTCTAATTGTGGATTTTGTGAATGCTATCATATTTAAAGGACTGAAAAGGTAGTTTTCTCACTCCCTACAATGGAAGCGTATTATCCAAAGCCTCAATAGAGAGATATTGTGCACCTTTCAATGAAAATAATTCAAAGGCATTTTCTGCTTCATTTGTACACAATTGCACTGATGTTAACAACACAACCCATTCCAAAAACTGAGGTTGGTAGGAGGTGTTTTCGATATACACCTTATCGAAGATTTAATTAGAGCAAACAACCATGGTAAATCTCGGGATATCTTTTTAACACACTTCTGACTTCAATAGACTTTAGTTGAGAGCTGTTGCCTGTCACAACAGGAAGGGAGAGTGAGTCACAACACAAGTCTAAATCAGGTGGATAGGAGAATGGCACTCCTATTCTCTCTGTGTACTTGGGCATATTTATTATGGTACAGGAGCGATATGGTGATATGGTCTGCCGAATGACTTTTAATGCAGGCTGCGTCTAGACAGCTTCAGCTGAGTGTTATAAAATAAAGGGTGCCATTACCAAACTTGGCCACAGCTGCAAGGACAGTTTCAGGTTGCATGTCTTCTGTGAAAGATTATGTTTGTGCTTGACAGAGGGAAGAAGCAATGGAATGTTCTCACCTCCAAGAAAATACATTTGTGTTTACTTTCCATAAGACAGGCTTGAAGATGGAATCCTAAATGATGAAACTGCAATGCACATTTAACATATGACATCAGCAATGACTGCATTTAACACACTGCTGAAGTAATTGTTGATGTTTCTCTTCAAACAATGAAAGGAGCAGGGATAAATAGTGGCGCTGTTAGCTGTGATGTAAATTGCATCATTAATAATAAATATATAATTTTTTGAAAAGTTAAATGTCATTACAGACACAAAGGCATCCGTACAGTGTACAATACAAGTCAAAAGTTTTGACACAACTACTCATTCAAGGGTTTTTACTTTAGTATTCCACGTTGTAGAATAATAGTGATATATCAAAACTACAAAATCACACATGTGGAGTCATGTATTAACCAATTATTTAATAAACAAATCAAAATACATTTATATTTTAGATTCTTCAAAGTAGACACATTTTGAGATGACATCTTTGCACACCTCTGTAATTCTCTCAAACAGCTTCAAAAAGTAGTAATGTGGACTGCTTTTCCAACAGTCTTGATGGAGTTCCCACAAATGCTGAACACTTATTGGCTGCTTTTCTTCACTCAGCGGTCCAACTCATCCCAAACTATCTCCACTGGGTTTAGGTCGGGTGAATGTGGAGGCCAGGCCAGGCCATCTGATACGACACTTCATCAATCTCCTTGGTCAAATAGCCCTTACAGAGTCTGAAGGTGTGTTTTGGGTCATTGTCAAATTGAAAAATAAACAATTGTCCCACTAAGCACAAACCACATATGATGGTGTGTCACTACAGAATGCTGTAGTAGCTATTCTGGTTGAGTGTGCCTTGAATTTGAAATAAATCACATATCGTGAAACCAGAAAAGTACCCCCTCACCATCAAACCATAATCAATTCACCCACTGCATTTCACAACGACATAAGAGTTGAAACCAAAAATCTCACATTCTTGTCCCAAGCAAGTCTCTTCTTATTTGTGTCTTTCAGTAGTAGCTTATTTGAAACAATTTGGCCAAGGACTGATTCCTGCAGTGTCCTCTGAAAAGTTGATGTTGACATGTTTCTGTTACTTGAAGCATTTATTTGGGTTGCAACATGAGGTGCAGTTGATTTCCTATTTCTGAGGCTGGTAAATAATGAACTTTTCATTAGTTACCAGCCTGCAGAGGTGAATCTTTCTCTTCATTTCTGATGGCAGTCCTCATGAGACAATTTTATCATAGCGCTTCAGCGTTATCGCAACTGGACTCAGAAATTAACACCCTCCAAGCGCCAAATGCAGGTAGATTTTGCGTTTGGGGAGTAATTCTCAGAAGGCCATCCGCCACACTGGCAGCTAAATATTTGTACCCAATGTTTCCCTCTTATTGTGAACAGAGGGCGGAGGGCGGAGGGCGGCACTGCTAAGTTGTACCAAGCTAGCGAGTGTGGTCAGAGATAAGTAATTGGCTGTGTCTGTGCATGCGCACATTTGTGTTGAACTGTCAGCAAGTGGCTGTCACATTGATATAAAGATGTTAGACATCTTCTGAGCGACAACCCAAGGTAAGAATCTAGCTAGCTAACTGTCAGAACTTGATAGCTACAATGGATTAGCGTCATACAGGCAACATTATAGATTCAGCAGCAACCTCCAGTGTTCAGGTATCGCCTTCAAAATTAAAGTCTGTGATGAAACAAAAAAATAAAGGGAATGTCTAGTGTCTATTGTGTACATATTCAAAGGAAATACTATGTGAGGTAAAATATGTATGAAACTAAATATGCTATTTAAATACTACATTATATAAGGTAAAGAAAATTATAAGGTGGAGCACATTAAGAAATGGTTAGAGCTTATGTTAATGTAGGGAACCTTTGTTATATAAATAATTGTAGATGTTATTGTTGCTAATTTGCTTTTCTTAGCTTTGGACAGGGATTGTGTTATAAATCTGGGAGGTGATTCCTGATATTCTAAACAGCTTTAGAAAACTGTTAATTGAGGGGCAGTAATTTTTTATTAAGAGATGGTGTTAAGACAGTATTTTCAATTAATGTTTTGAAAATTTATAAGGAAGAGACTGGTGTAAAGGGATGATGTTATTGCAATAAATAACAAACCTTTGTTGCATCTACAACAAAAATAATAATGTACATTGCCTTTGCATTTAGAAAAGTCTTTACGCTTCAAATGTAGGCATGCAATCTAGATTAAAAAAACAGTGACTGAGCAAATCTTTCATTCTCCATAATATATGGATTTTTAAAATGTTTATAATGTTAAAAAATAAGTTGTATTTGGGGCTTGTGTAATCAGTTTTGGACCTCTGGAATTCTCTGCATAAATAATTGTAGATCTAGGTCAAGTGGAATCTTAAAGATTCCAGACAAGTAGCTGATCAGTATAAAGCACACAGCAAAGCAGGAGCAGTTTGCCTTTTGCAGTTTGATGTACAGAGGATTTTTTAAAAAATTCTGGATTGACAGGATACATGAACACATTACCAATAGAAAGGGGGTATGAATCCTCCATCAATGTGTGTGGCCTGGTAGTAGGGTTACACAAGGTGGATAAATGATTGAATCTCAATTTTTTTTACTTTAACTATTGTAATTACGGCTATGATTTACAATTTGGATAATCTCACTTAAAACTAGAGAAAATGTTAATTACCATGCTGTTGTGTATGTGGGACAATAGCTTGGGGCCACTCACTATCTTGAAGCAGACATCTTTGCTAGCAATTGCAGTGTTAACTCAAACTAACATTGAAAAACCATCAAGTATTTAAACAAAATGTGTCCAGGTATTTAAATAATCTACATAAATACCTATAGCACCCACAAGAAAATCTATTATGGACGTACGATGCGTGCCTGTTGACTAGCGTATAGCTCATGTCATATAATTCCCCTTTTTTGGACCTAAACTTCACTTAAGATGGATATTGCACATACAGTATCAATACCACACTTTAAATTATATTTAGATTTATTTTGCAGCCCTTCTCGGTAGTCAGAGGAAATGGAAATAAGAAACTTAACACAACAAAGATGTGCTGACTAACTCTGAATAACAGACCATAGATAGGACGTGTTGCCTGTTACTGATATGGACAGGATGTGTGGGGCCTACCTCCTGCTTGGAGTTGCCCATGTGACTGTCATAGGTTTGATGGATAGGCCCACTGACCATAGGTTGGAAGATACCATACAAGGGTCTTTTGTAAGAAAAACCTTTCTTATTGGAGGGTATTTGACTGTGCAATGGCAGGTTATGACCATTGACCACCTTACATGTGTATTGGCATTAAAGACTGTGTTCACTTTGTATTAATTGTAGAGAAAAATGAAAGAACTATTGAAGGTTAACATTGTTGCCTCATGCTGAATAAAGATGGCTCGTCTGACTTCTGGTTGCATATATTTTGTTCATGGATCTCAAATGGACAGAATCTGACAGTAGTGAGAAGTAACATTTTGGAGAACCAGTCCTTTCTAAATCATGAATTTGCCGAGGTGCCTTGCAACTATACTGTGTTTTATAATCCCATTGAGCCCACAAGTATATATAAAAAATATAGACATATTCCAAAAAGGTAAATTAATTACAGAAATATATATTTTTTAAAGAGGCAATGTGTAAAATTTTCTGGACTACTAGCAAAAATTACCAGTAGCATCAGTATGTTTTAATTATTCTTCCAATTAATATTTTGATACACAATTAATCAGCATGACTGACATATTCCCCATTTAAACTTTCACCGGTCTGATCTATCAGTTTGCATTGGCTTGTAATCTTATATTCACTTTAGACAATCGCTACTAGCTAGTAATATGATGCATTGAAAATAAATGATAATCTTTTTTTGATGTTTGTAAACATGTTCCCCTGCAGTCACTGGAGGGTAGTCCAGTGTTCTAAGCCACTGCCGACCACAATGCCATAGCAGGCAGCCACTCTATTTAACTATGAATATGTTCATAACTGCGTCTAGAGGCTGGGTTCCGACAGTAAATAACTATTGTCATATCTTGACACAATACATAATCGCAAGTCATTATGGACCAGTAGCACTGGGATTTGTTGATATTGAACGTAATAGCACTGTGAATATGTTCATACTGGTAATCGCGTTTTCCAAAGCAGTTACATATGCACATCATTCCTGCGATGATGCAATGCTCTTCCCACTGTCTCCATATTATTCTGAATAAAAGCCCTGAAGATATCTTATAAAAACTTTAAAATGTGCCATGGCTCCTTACTTGGGTCCTTGCAACATTGGATAGCCAGGATGGTGAAACATTTTGAAAGGCCTTAATAATTTTCTTTTGCCATTTAAAAGGTTAATTATACATTTTATAATGTTAGAGATAATGTTTTTGGACCCCAACTTATTTACAGCAGCATACATGGAGGAGATTTTACGCATACCTAAAATGGGAACTGTCTTTCATAATGTATACTATATGGCTTATCTTAGGTGATTATGCTTTGTTCCAAACTTTATCTTTTAATTAATCAAAGTTGGTGGTTAATTCAAACCCTATAAAATCTCACAAGCCCATCTTTTTATTTACTACTTATTGGCTACTGAGAAAATGCATTGTTAGGACAAAAATGCTGCCATCATTAAAGAAGATAAAAGGCTTTGCTTGATTATTGTAAACAGCAATTGAAATAAATGTTTTCATTAAACTACTGATTGAACTCCAGTGTCTCCTCTCCCAAGTTTGTGATGTCAAATTCCTGATTATTGTGTTGCCTCATCTCAGCCACTCCACATCAGATGCTGGATGGTTGAAGTTCAAAACACGCTTCCTCGCAAACAGCTCGCACCAAGCCGGTCCTATTCTTATTAAACTGCTTGCTCATACTGAAAGCCAATAGATGGTACACGCCTGCGGAGGTAAAGCATTCTCCACATCCTTAATTGAGTTTGCTAGTGCCGGACCTTGATTTTTATGAAGTGTTCCAACACCAGAAGCACATTCGCCTACTCATGCTCTGTGCACGTATGAGTCGTATTAATCAAAAGAGGAGAGGATCGTTTTTTAAATATCTTTGCCAGTGCTGCCTGAAATGACCAATTGGAGTAATTTTTTTAAGGACACACCTTAAATATGGTACAACAGGTGCATTACCAATCCCAAAGAACATACAGTGGGGAGAACATGTATTTGATACACTGCTCATTTTACAGGTTTTCCTACTTACAAAGAATAGGTCTGTAATTTTTACAATAGGTACACTTCAACTGTAAGAGACGGAATCTAAAAAATCCAGAAAATCACATTGTAGGATTTTTAAATAATTTATTTGCATTTTATTGCATGACATAATTATTTGATCACCTACCAACCAGTAAGAATTCTGACTCACAGACCTGACAGTTTTTCTTTAAGATGCCCTGTTCTCCACTCATTACCTGTAATAACTGCAACTGTTTGAACTCTTTACCTGTATAAAAAAAACCTGTCCACACACACAATCAAACAGACTCCAACCTCTCCACAATGGCCAAGACCAAAGAGCTGTATAAAGACATCAGGGATAAAATTGTAGACCTGCACAAGGCTGGGTGGGCTACAGGACAATAGGCAAGCAGCTTGGTGAGAAGGCAACAACTGTTGGCACAATTATTTGAAAATGGAAGTTCAAGATGACGGTCTATCTCCCTCGGTCTGGGACTCCGTGCAAGATCTCACCTTGTGGGACATCAATGATCGTGAGGAAGGTGAGGGATCAGCCCAGAACTACACGGCAGGACCTGGTCAATGACCTGAAGAGAGCTGGGACTACAGTCTCAAAGAAAACCATTAGTAACACCCTACATGGATTAAAATCCTGCAGCGCACGCAAGTTCCCCCTGCTCAAGCCAGCGCATGTCCAGGCCCATCTGAAGTTTGCCAATGACCATCTGGATGATCCAGAGGAGGAATGGGAGGTCATGTGGTCTGATGAGACGAAAATAGAGCTTTTTGATCTAAACTCCACTCGCCGTGTTTGGAGGAAGAATAAGGGTGAGTACAACCCCAAGAACATCATCCCAACCGTGAAGCATGGAGGTGGGAACATCATTCTTTGGGGATGCTTTTCTGCAAAGGGGCCAGGACGACTGCACCGTATTGAGGGGAGGATGGATGGGGCCATGTTTCGCGAGATCTTGGCCAACAACCTCCTTCCCTCAGTAAGAACAATGAAGATGGGTCGTGGCTGGGTCTTCCAGCATGACAATGACCCGAAACACACAGCCAGGGCAACCAAGGAGTGGGTCCGTAAGGAGCATCTCAGGTCCTGGTGTGGCCTAGCCAGTCTCCAGACCTGAATCCAATAGATAATCTTTGGATGGAGCTGAAAGTCCGTATTGCCCAGTGACAGCCCCGAAACCTGAAGGATCTGGAGAAGGTATGGAGGAGTGGGCCAAAATCCCTGCTGCAGTGTGTGCTAACCTGGTCAAGAACTACAGGATACATATGATCTCTGTAATTGCAAACAAAGGTTTCTGTACCAAATATTAAGTTCTGCTTTTCTGATGTATCAAATACTTATGTCATGCAATAAAATGCAAGTTATTTATTTAAAAATCATACAATGTGATTTTCTGGACATAGCACCAAACACACACCACTTTGAAAGTTACTTAAAAATTTGCATCAATGAAGAAAAGTGGTTTTGTTTTCCATAGCCTAGCCAGTGTTAATATGACTGGTGTAATGTTGATAATTTCCTTAATGAGTGTGTTGCATAATCCCCTCTTCTTTCATTTCAGATATGAATCACAAAGAAAAATCTATCAATATGAAAATAAATTATGTTCATCTCATGCAGGACTTTCCAGAGATGTAACATGTAGCACTTTGCAGAGATATAACATATCATCCTATAACACTAGCTGTCTTTGGATACAGTCAGTGATTGATCAGTATACTGTAAAATAGGATCAAGTTATTATTATTATACAGCAATATATCTTGCCTTTTGACTCTTTTGTTGGCTTTTGTTCACATAGTTAAATTTGCATAATTCCGTGACCCAGTCAAATGCTTGGGGGCACATTCTCTGAGGCCGTTCTCCGAGGGCATTCTCATGAGTATGTTCTTGTGAAGGTGAGTTTAGAGAACACATCAAATATTAGAGATTACTCACGCTGCCATTACTGCAGTGCTTACCAAACTGGGGGATACAACCTAACATGGTGAAGTTTGCCCGTATTTGGGTGACAGTGGAGTTTTGATAGACACTGGAAGAAAATGGTGCTTGGTGCATTAACCAGAGTTTGAGTAACCTCTGGGAGAATGCATCAAAGGTGCATTCCTGTCACATGACCATATGTCTGATATCTCTTTTCAATGGAAAAATACCACAAAAAGTACCACCAATCATTGGTTTAGTAAACTAGATAGAGAGTGACACCTGCTTCTATCCAATAAGAGACAGTTGTGCATCATCCTCCCCAAACAACCTGCGGCACACCTGAACCTTATTTTGACTGTGATTGTGATTGGTGGGAATCTTTCTGAGACAATGTGAGCTCACCTTTTTGAACAATGTGTTTTTGAGCAAGCTTGGTACATTCAGTGAGGTGATCATGTTACGGGAGTACACCTTTAACAATGCTACATGACGCAGTTCCTGGTAGATCATGTCTGCCTTCTGTTTTCTTCTTATTGTAATAACAGTGGTGGCTCGCTGCTGCTAAAATGTGAAGCACTGCCGCAGAAAAACAATAATTTTATTGTAATAAGATGTTATTTCCAAAGCTGAGTGTGGTTTACCATCACACACAATTTACTATTGCATCAGCATCAGAGCAGAGCAATGTCCTCCACCCGACGTTTGGAGTATCAAGCCTTGGAGTCAGGTCAAAGAAACGTGACTGGCTGTGTCGGTGCACATGCATGTTTGTGTTGAACTGTCATTAAGTTGGTTTCACATTGCTATAAAGAATGTAGCAGTTGTTTGAGCGACATACAAAGGTAAAAAGCAATCTAGCCAACTACCTGTCACAACCAGATAGCTACAATGGATTAGCATCATGCTGGAAACATTAGAGATTAGGCAGCAACAGTAAAACCTGCATTCAAAATAAAAGTCTGCGGTGGAACGTTATAGATTTGGTGATTTTCGATATTTTGCCCTCAAAATTAAGGTGTGCAGTGTGCCTATATAGTGTGCATTGTATATGTTTTCCAAGGACAGATTATGTGGTAAAAAAATTAACAAAGTAAAATTACTATTTAAATATTTATTTAGATAAGTTTGAAAGTACTAAATGGGAGCACACTGAGAAATGGTTAGTGCTTAAGTATTTCAGAGAACATAAACTCTGTGTGCTACAATGAGCAAAACTGTATTTTCTAACCCCTCACTAACCCCTAATGCAACACACTAGACAGTACATGAAATTCACATTGCCTCATGAGTTAGTAGCTATTGGCTCTTATTAGGAGTCAGAGGTAATTCATGAACAGGTTTAGTTAATGGTTCGTTCATTGGGTGTGGGTACTTAGGTTATTATTAGAGAATGATGTTAAGACCGGATGGTCAAATAATGTTAAGATGAAGTTGACAAGCAAATGAGACAGTCGTACAGCGATGTAATTTATGCACTTCAGGCATCTGGCCTTTTGTGTCCTTGATGCCAGCGTGTGGGCCTGCAATCCACCCCCCTCTCAACTGTTAGGAAAAAAGTAAGGGAAACACTGGAACTGGTCTAGGCAGTAAGTCAGACTATGGGAGAAAGAACATGAACTACCGTCACTAAAACCTGCTAGTTTTATGTGCTACATGTAAATTCTATTTATCTAGCTAACCTAAAAATTACCTAAAATGAATGTTTGTATGATTTTGGTGAACATTAGTTACAAATTATTTGGGGGTAACAATAGCTAGCTTTCAATTCTTTCTGTTACCCAGCAATTGGTCCTGCAATTCCCTCAATTTTTTTGTCACTATAACGTAGAGCTATTAATTCTGATGTTTAGGTATGCATACACCGTCTAAATAATGCTCAGGAAGGTGAACCTTGTGCACACACACACACACACACACACACACACACACACACACACACACAAACGAAAGAGCACACTATCTCAGCAGGCTATCGTTAAAGCTTCAGGCTTTATTCAGGCTGAGTTGCCTCCACATTTCTGATTGGAGGATTGACCAGAGCCATGTACATTATTTAAATTACTTGGCCCTTAGATATAATGCATTAAGCCAATGCAGTTTCTGTATAATGATGCAATTTACATGACACTTCATACTATAGCAGCCGATTTAGCTCCCCATTAGCATTACATTAGGGTATTTTATTTTTTTACAACTAAATGTCTACAATAAGCGTTGTGATACATTTCAACCATTTACCACTTTTAGTTTAAAATATGTTTTGTTAGGATTGACAGAGATAAACAATTATTATTACAAACACAGAGAGTATGACAGTAGGCCAGTACAGCTTTCTATTGTGAGGCTCTGTTTGGTTCCTTTTTGTTTTGTGCTTCTGTTTTTGTATGTAGCCTGTTTTGTTTCATTTTTGTCTTTTGTTTCTGAATATGTCCTGTTTTCACCTGTCTGTTGTTTAGTCCTTGTTAGCTCCCTATATAGTTTGCCCTCTTCAGTTAGCCCTTTGTCAGTCGTGTGAGTCTTTTGTGTATATTCCTGCCACCAATCTGTGTTTTTGCCTGCCTGCCATTTTCTTGTCGTTTTCTTGTTTTATTCCTGTCTCCGATTCCACATTAAACCCTTTAGTTGCACTTTGTGTCCACGCTTGGGTCTTTCTCACCTCAAATCATTACATCCATGGCATGTTAACTCTCTGTCAGCATTACACAGGGAATATATAAAAATTGTATAACTGTCTAGAATTAAAACATTTATATAAAATAACTTTGGGATTTATTATAGGTAAACATAACCTATGAATACAAAAACGATCAAAAAATGAATGAGACATGACAATAAAAGATCAACCAGTTATGAGTTAATGCACAGGTGGAGATGCCTTTTTTGAGCAATGACTGCTTCTCAATCTGGAAAGGCATTAGACAGATTACAATCTTGTAACTGA
Source organism: Esox niger (assembly GCA_016801105.1). NCBI lineage: Eukaryota > Metazoa > Chordata > Actinopteri > Esociformes > Esocidae > Esox > Esox niger. The sequence goes on from JACXGJ010001756.1 coordinate 14,090, forward strand.
CCCTTTACTGCCCAATCAATTTAACCAATTCCAGTATAAATTTGACTTACTTTCATTATTAGCGAAAATAAGGAGAAAAATGGACAAGAAGAGAAAATTAAAATTATAAAAAGAAAGGAATACAATTATATGTCATATATAGAGAAGAGAGATAAAGGATGAGAAAATTTGTACAGAAAGGAGAAGCAGGTTAATTGGCCAAAAACATAGTAATTTATGGTAATCACATAATGCAACATTGACTTCTCGCTCTGCAAAGGCCTAGATACACTCCTAAACCCCTCATAGTAAAAACCACAACATACACAGTCTGTTGTAAATCCCGACCCAGATAGGGAATGTCCAGAATGCAGGGGTTCTTGATGAATCTTGATATTAATGGTTAGAAAGAATTCGTTTTTCTGGTGTCTTTCCCGTCCAGTTTTCAGATTCTTTCATTTAACAAGAAAAATCTACACAATCCTAAATTGTAAGAACTCTCTCTAGTAAGCGCTCAATAACCCACATTATTGGTTGGAAACACAGAGATCCCCAAATATTTTCTTCCCATGCTGTTTTGTCATTAATTTTCTCCCTCTGCCTCTGACCAGACCAGGAAAATTTAACGGAGTTAAGATGGTACTGTAAATTCAGTTTTGAAGTGGTGAATATAACAGAGCTAAAAATTCATCGTAATCTCACTCCACAGCTTTAATTTTTCAGTGATTGGGGTATACATGTAGTACAAGTATGTATTTTATCCAATCAATAAAGGATATCAATTATGGAATAGCGTGGTATTATTTAGGCACATGGGCACTATGACATATTTTGAAGCTAAGACCATGGTACAATCCCATGATTCAGATTTATACCACGTATGGGGGGGGGCAGGTTGTCTGACCAGTTATGCTAGATAATGTGGCCTGTTTAGACAATATTATGTGAACAATACCTGTCATCCCTTTACACAGAAGCAATTTGTTGTTATCGTACCACATATACTGCAGTACAATTCTGAGGTTTCTGTACAAATATATTTCAAAAATATATTTAAAATTGACATATTTATAGAGCATTATGTGGGCTTGCAACTAATCACTAGCTTGCCTTTATGAAATGTTTCCAATTAGTTATTCAAGATGGCACATCTTTTAGTTGTTCACTCATTCACAAGGGTACTGGCCATTGGATGAGCCAATTGGTAGAACATTTCAAAAATTGTATCTAATTTGTTTCATTGAATTAGTCTTTCAAATACTGTTATTATATCTTTTTGCTATTTTAAATTAAAACATTTTTGCTGATAGTTAAAACGGTTGTAAGCGAGCAACATGTGAATATGTGAATAGGCAACTTTTGATTCAACCCAAAAGTAGCTGCCATTGTTTCAATTTATGTTGCTTCACCTCAACAATCCTGTTAGTATTTCATTTAAAGCTTGAATCTGTGCAATGAAATTTGTACCAACTGTAGTAAGTACTCATCCAAAAACTGCCTTTGTTGCTTTGTTTCACATACCTTGATTTGGTGTCATTCAATTTGCGTGGTCTAGATATTGAGAAATGAAACACCATATTGGCTTTTTCTGATTTACCTTGTCCATCAACCTAACACTTAAAAAAGATTTAGTGTCGAACAACCAGCGCACAATGTGTATGCTCCGGTTTGTGATGTTTGCACATGACAAGACTCAGTAAACATGACACATACATTTTTTTGCAGTTGTTGGGTTGAGGTCTTGCTTGGGCAGAGAAATATATTAATTCCTCGACAAGCCTTGGGCTGTCCCCCTTATTACAACTATGCATTTGCACCTTCTAATGACACAATTAATCCAGCCTGAAATTGGAAGCACTACATAAATGGCTGCCTCCTCATAATCTGCATGAAAGCAAATAAAATCCTTTTATACTCGACAGGTTAGTACCTACAAATAACTTCAGATGTTGGTTTAGTAGCTTGTTCATTGTAAAATATGTTCCCCTTGTGTTTATTTCCCATGCAGTATTGGTTTCAAAGTGCATTCATAAATACGATTTATCTTATGGGGATACTTTTTTCTAGCTACCGGGCAATGTTTAATGAATCATTAACGAAGGTATTTCTAAATATATTTACTAGAAGCGAAACAAAAATAGATCAGGTCTGTGATTAGCAAGTCTGCAGTATACAGTTTTGCAGTTATTTACTATCTACAGGTCGCCAGCAGACGGGACACCACAGTAGTTCCTTTTAAATCTTTAAGTCTTAGTATTAGTATTCTTGTGTCATTACACATACTTAAGACGCCTGCAGCTGGTGTACGTAGGATCTTTTGTAGTACTGTGCATCAGTTAATGTCTATGAATACTTTGTTCATTTCAAAACAAGGATTAGTGTAATGTGAATAGGTATGCCAATTTCTAAATTATATGATGCATTGCCAGAAACAGATACAGATATTTGTATACAGTATATACACTGATCAGCCATGACATTATGACCACCTGCCTCATATTGTGTAGGTGCACTGCAACTGTGAGAGATGGAATCTAAAACAAAAATCCAGAAAAATCACATTGTATGATTTTTGAATAATTAATTTGCATTTTATTGCATGACAGAAGTATTTGATACATCAGAAAAGCAGAACTTAATATTTGGTACAGAAACCTTTGTTTGCAATTACAGAGATCATACGTGTCATGCAGTTCTTGACCAGGTTTACACACAATGCAGCAGGGATTTTGGCCCACTCCTGCATACAGACATTCTCCAGATCCTTCAGGTTTCGGGGCTGTCGCTGGGCAATACGGACTTTCAGCTCCCTCCAAAGATTTTTTATTGGGTTCAGGTCTGGAGACTGGCTAGGCCACTCCAGGACCTGAGATGCTCCTTACAGAGCCACTCCTTAGTTGCCCTGGCTGTGTGTTTCGGGTCATTGTAATGCTGTAAGACCCAGCCACGACCCATCTTCAATGCTCTTACTGAGGGAAGGAGGTTGTTGGCCAAGATCTCACGATACATGGCCCCATCCATCCTCCCCTCAATATGGTGCAGTTGTCCTGTCCCCTTTGGAGAAAAGCATCCCCAAAGAATGATGTTTCCACCTCCATGCTTCGCGGTTGGGTTGGTGTTCTTGGGGTTGTACTCATCCTTCTTCTTCCTCCAAACACGGCGAGTGGAGTTTAGACCAAAAAGCTCAATTTTTGTCTCATCAGACCACATGACCTTCTCCCATTTCTCATCTGGATCATCCAGATGGTCATTGGCAAACTTCAGATGGGCCTGGACATGCGATGGCTTGAGCAGGGGGACATTGTGTGTGTTGCAGAATTTTAATCCATGATGGCATAGTGTGTTACTAATGGTTTTCTTTGAGACAGTAGTCCTAGCTCTCTTCAGGTCATAGAACACGTCCTGCTGTGTAGTTGATTCCACACCTTCCTCATGATCATTGATGCCCCACGAGGTGAGATCTTGCATGGAGCCCCAGACCGAGGGAGGTAGACCGTCATCTTGAACTTCTTCAATTTTTTTATAATTGCACCAACAGTCATTGCCTTCTCACCAAGCTGCTTGCCTATTGTCCTGTAGCCCATCCCAGCCTTGTGCAGGTCTACAATTGTATCCCTGATGTCCTTACACAGCTCTCTGGTCTTTGGAGTCTGTTTGATTGTGTGTGTGGACACAGGAGTCTTTTATACAGGTAACGAGTTCAAACAGTTGCAGTTAATAAAGGTAATGAGTGGAGAACAGTAGGGCTTCTTAAAGAAAAACTAACAGGTCCGTGAGAGCCGGAATTCTTATTTGTTGGTAGGTGATCAAATACTTATGTCATGCAATAGAATGCAAATTAATTATTTAAAAACCATACAATGTGATTTTCTGGAATTTTGTTTTAGATTCCGTCTCTCACAGTTGAAGTGTACCTATGATAAAAGTTACAGACCTCTACATGCTTTATAAGTAGGAAAACCTGCAAAATCAGCAGTGTTTCAAATACTTGTTCTCCGCACTAAGTCACATTAAAGGTGGATCAAGTTCTGACATGATTCTTCTTTGTCTCATCTCGTTTTACATCACAAAAATCTAGCATTTTTACAGGGGTGTTTAGACTTTTTATGTACACTGTATATATATTTGCATCTTTTTGTCCTCTATATCTCTCCAAATGTATGAAATCAAACTAAAATCTATACCTCGTAACAAACAAGCACAGTTTTGATTTTAGTACCCCTTTCTTTGTATATGCAAGATATAGTCTTACGTTTACCGTCGACTGCTGCTCTCTTGTTAGAGAAAGACTGTGCCATGGCCCCGCTTCTATCGCTTTATTGAGCTGTTGCTTTGCGGTTGACTGTGGACCTCAGCACTTTCTGCTCTCCTGGCCCACTGCTCAGCACTTCTCTATTGCATCGCAGGGGCAACATCATAAAACTCATAGACTTGCTGTGACTCTGAGATTAGAGAAATGTTTGTCTGTGAGAAGTCTGCGAAGCAAGTATCCACCAATAAATAATGAAGCTCATTTCCTGTGAGTTTTATATTTGTGTGTGTGTTTGTGTGTGTGTGTGTGTGTGTGGTATATTTTTATAATATTTTTTTTCAGCCAACCATTTTTTGCTGGCTTGACTTATGATTCCTGACCAAGGTAGAAATATATGACGGAGTTTGGAAATTGCAGAGACTGAAATAAAAAATATTTTATTATGTGATCACCGGCAGCCAAGTTCTGAGGACAGCCATCTCACATAGAATCAAATGCCAATTTGTCCGACAACCAATTCTCATTAGCACACATTTCTCCCGTCCAATCCAAGAGGTTGCCAGGATGCTCGCGTCGGAGAATGGCCATACTATAGTGTGTATCTGGTGTCATTGTTGGCAGTAATGATCAATTTGTGTCGAAGCATGCGCAAAGTCGAGACTTTTATTGTTATCTGTGACTGTGTGCTATAGCTGTTTCTGTGTCAGTAGGCCTCAAATTACGAGTCTTATTCATTTCACTGCCGCGGATGGGCCAATTCCATTGGGTAATGAATATGCTGGCAGACAGGGAGTGATTTCCCCCCCAACTCTGTTGCGTGAGAGTGCAATACATTTCACAGATGCCAGATGGTGGCAACTCAACGCACTGGATGCATTACAGCATGTTATTTATTTATTTCCCAGGTGCTGCTTTTCTATTACTGATTTATGTGTTATTGTGTTTGATCCGGTGATGGGATTTGTGACATGAGGTGCATGAGTCTTGCAAAGAGGCCCAGGTTGAATGGGTGGGAAGCCCTCCATAACAGGTTCCGTCATACGTGATGACGACACTGTGCCACATTCAAAAGCGCATATATAATCTTTTCAGTATGTTGATTTTTTTCATACCTGGTCCCTGAAATCCGCTCTCATAGAGGTTTTACATTAAGATATACATGAATTTACTTGTTAAGCTGCTTGGTGTGTTTTTTATCCTTACATAACATTTACCTGTTCTTGCATTTGGGGTCTAGTCTTTCAATAAGAGCATCTACCATAACACCATTATTTTCTTTCTTGGGGAGTGGGTACAATGTCTAACAGGCATTTATAAAAAGGATGTGATTTTTGTTCACTACACTTTGATTGAATATGGCCCTAGAGGGTTTATCGACCTAGTGATTGAGCAGGGTCAGACTGTATAAGTTTAAAGGTTTAAGTATAAAGGTAAATGTTTTTGAAACCTATTGCATCTATAACATTTCCAAATATTGATTCTATTGTGGGGGAAAGCAATCAACAATACAGAGCATTTCAGTTTAAAATTGATGGCTATTTGCCTTGAAAACAACAGGCTGACCAGCTTGATCTTGAGAGAACTCCCAAAAGGTTTATTTATTTATTTTTGTTTCTGAATAAGGGTGTTGCATTCAATAAAAATGGATTTTCAATCTGGCATCGGCGGTTGGCACTAGGAAAGATATAGGCAAGCTGCTGTGTTGTCATTTCTGACCACCAATATGGGGGGGTGGGGAAAGGGTGGGGGAAGAGAGATGGAGGGGGAAGAGAGAGGGATGGGGAGAGAGAGAATGAGAGGGGGAGAGAGTAAGAGAGGTACGATTAGAGAGAAAGATGAGAGAGTATGAGCTCACATGGCCAACCATAGTCCCAAAAGGCCAAAGCTGTCAGTTTCTCCTTCAACACTTAATTATCACTTCTGAGCTCTCACTGCTTGCTCTGTATTAGGAGTAGTCGTTTAATTTCAATAGCAATGTTTTTTTATTAAAATATGAATAATTAACAATATGGAAATATGCCATTTTTATTTTATTATTGAGCATAATATACTCTACGGCATATTAAGGTTTCAAAGTGTGATTGTGTTACTTTTAGATGTATTTTCTACTTTGTTAGCATTACAAACATTGAATGGGTCAAGATAATAATACAATTCACCCTCTGCTATTGATTTGCAGGTAGTGCAATTACACAGGAATTGTAATATGTGTGTAAAGTATTTTATCTTTTACAAATGGTAAATTCACATGGAAAAAGCTGAATAAAAAAATATATTATTTATATTTCAAAATGTAAATAACATTTGATTT
>JACXGJ010001756.1:20731-76914 GCA_016801105.1 Esox niger
GACAGACTTTTTCTATATAACTCAGGAATTCATTGAGCTGTTTAAAAACCAATTTCTCGGTTTTTAAACAGCTCAATGAATTCCTGCGTAATAAAAAAACGGTCTAGTTTTCATGCCCAGCACATTCAAAAACTGCACTAGTCAAGGTAGTGAATGACCTCAGAATGAACAACACTGATGAGCTCTCTGTACTCCTAGTTCTTGATGTACAGTGTAGCTTTTGACATCATAGATCATGATATCCTCCTGGACAGACTCCAAATTGTGTGGTTTCTCATGCTCAGTGGCACATTGGTTTAAGACAAATCTTACAAGTACAGAATAGTTTAGTGAACATGAGTTTGAAAAAGTACTCATGTCTTAAGTCTTATGTCTGAATGTTTGATTGTGGGTCTTACACTTTCAAGTGTATATATGTTAACCTTTGGCAGTATTACAAAAAACATGGCCTACATTTTCACAACTGCAATGTGTAAGGACAATAAAGCCTTTTTTTCACTACATACGTTTCTTCTTTATAAAATATAAAATAAAATACATATTTTAGGTTAAGGATGATCAGCTTTTGTTTAAGTGCATAACAAATTGGTTAGACTCTTTAAATTTGACATCAGTTTATATTCATAGTCCTCCTATCTCAGGGCATCACATGTTTTTGTATTTCTAAATAAAGCAATTATGTTTAGGATTTGGTTGTACATTCTTGCCTGCAGTTGGCCACAAAATTACCCCTCCACACACTGGTTATTTGTTCTGGAGATTGTCTGCCAAGCCTGTACTTCAGCCATCATTAGTTGCTGTTTGTTTTGAAGTCTCATCTTCAAGAAAAACATGTTCAATTGGATTTGAATCTGGAGATTGTCTTGGCCAGTCAACAACTTTCATGAACTCTCCATTTGCTATGGCCTTATGTTTGAGGTCATTGTCTTGCTGTTTGAAGAAGCACTGTCCAATGAGTTGGGAGGCATTTGCCTCCACAGTACTTTAACTGACGGCGTGTTTCTGTACACGTCAGAATTTCCCTGCTGCTTTCGTCAGAGTTACATCATGAATTGAGATAGGTGAACCAGTTCCAGGGCAGGTATACATTTCAAAGCTTTAATGGCTGTTTCAAAATATTTTACGAAAAGAGGTGGTACAGTAAACTGAGAATATGGGCGTCTCCACACTTTCCTCTTACCATCACTTTTCTGCATGTTTGTCTCCATCCTGTTTGTCCACATACTATTCCCTGAAATCTGCAGGCTCTTTTAGATACAGTAACCTGCTTTTACCAATTTTCACTTACAAATTTTAAACCATAATTCTAAATTATAGTTTTGAATTGCAGTGTAGTTTATATACTTCTTCTGCTGATGGTATTGGCTGACACCTCCACTCCTACCTTCTGGAGTGTGTCCCTGATCTGTAGGACAATTAATTAAAATAATATATATTTTCATTATAGTGAGCATTCTTCAGTCATCCACTCACATTCCACATTATTTTCTGATATTTCTGCCTAATAATTTAGCTTTCTTGACAGTCATTGACTCAACTGTGGTCTTCATGTTGACAGACACCAATAGCAGTTCAGTTCAGTAGTGTGTTTATGGGTCCTGAAAGAGCATTACCTTATTTTATTTGGATAAAAGGCTGTGATAGCATCAAGTCTTCACATTGACAGTTCATTTTATGTCACCTCAAAGTGTTATGGATAACGATTAACTAACACCTGACATTTTTCCCAATACCTTTGGTTTCTTAAAATAGGACTGTTTTGAAAAACGCCAAATCCAGTACACAAATAAAAGGTACTATTCAATTCTTATACCTAATGTTGGATTTAAAATCCCTAAATATTTACCTCTCCCAGTACTTATGGATGGCACAGTATATCTGTGTCAGTGTTAGCCTAGGTAACACCCTGGTTAAATGTATCATTGACATTGACATTATACGGCAGGGACAAACCTTCAGATAGGCCAGAGGTTCTGGTTATTTGTGTTAAGACCCATATAGAGAAATTGACAACACATTTTCACTATCTGGCACTAAAATGCCAGCCACCAATTTTAATACCTAAATGTGCTGAGATATTCTGGCCCACATCCATAATATGAAGAAAAAAAATATTATATCACTTGCGGAATACTGACATGCGGTCTTTTCTCTGCCAGGCCAACGTTGATATATCAACTTATTATTTTATCACAAGCAGGCTTGACTACTACAAATCTCCCTCGCTGGCCCTCCCTTCCAAAACAAAATTAGCACATTCATTAATTCTGAATGTAGCAGCACGTGTGTTAGAGCTCCAGTGTAAGTCTCTCTGGTTAAGATTGTCTGCTACTGTAGATCACAAAAATCGAATATGTAAATGTGATTGCAAAAGAGGACCAGAAGCAAAGCACAAATACCACTTATTTTAAAGTCCCTATGTTGGTTGCCTATTCATTTTAGAACTGATATGAAAATTGCCTTATTGATTAAAACACTGCATGGTCCTACAATGCACTGTGCAGCCTTGCATGACTGACATGCTTTTAAGATACTCTATGTATCCAGTCGGGCCCTCAAAGCCTGTGGGAATAGCTTTTTAGCTGTACCAAACGTCGGAAACTAAACAATTGTTTAGTGTCTTCAGACACTGCGTCCTGGCATTTGGAACAGCCTAGGGGTTGTGTTATTGTTATCATCTTCTATAATTTTTTTCATATCTCATTTTAAGCATTATGAAATGCATTTATTTAAGAACGGTGCTATAAAATAATTGCTGTTGGTTGTATTAAAGTTGTATCATACACATCACTCAACTGTATTCCATCATATGGGATACATTACTTCTGGAATCTCAGAAAATACTCAGTAAAGACCAACTGTGAATGCACATTTGCATGATAGGTAATGTTTTCCTCTTGTCAAGGTCACCATTAATCTCAATGACATTTCAATAGTTGATGGAAATTCAGAGGCGGACCTCTGGTCAAATGAAATATCAGAGTAAAATGCCTTCCCAAATTGATAGGGTGATTGAAATGGGTTTTTATCTCTAACCCAAGGACTGAGCATAGAGCAATAGTTTTTGTCTGTATTGCTTTACACTTTTGCTTTAATGATGACACTTTTAATCGGATGTAACACAGTCTCTTCCTCCCAAGGGTACCAATAAAGTGTAATCTCTCAGGCACCAGGGCATAAAGTTGTGAAGCTTTTCTCCTTTCTCTCTCCCTTGACAGACAAGGCCATGAGGGGCTGGAGCAGAAGCTGAAGGAGGTCTTCACAGAGCGGACTGGCATCCTGCGTCAACTGTCCAAGACTTCAAAGGAACTGGACAGCATAAAAGGCAACCTTCAGGTTAGAGCTCCAGTGTTCCTCTTCTGACAGATTATAGCGCAATGTTAAAGGAAGGTGGATGGCTTTGAGAAACCTTGAGCTTATTTTCAAAAAGGCTCTGCTTTGACTTAAAAAATTGTTTTAAAAATTAGCTCAGCATGATTCACTCTCTCATCTGTCACCCTAGTGGATGAGTCACTGCATACCTGAGGCCTCATTTGTCAAGAGAAGATGAGCAATATTTTCTGCACTTTTGACAAAATAATATGACTGTAAGATTTTTCTAAACGTGTAAATGAGGTGCAGCTGTAAAAGTAGGAAAATGACTACACTGTGGATGTACTGACAGTTATGGCTTTAGCGAGACTACGATTAAATAGTGATGTTAAATATATGATCTAATAGCAGTAATTTGAGGTCCTAATTTTTTTAAGCTGATGACTATTGTTTATACCACTGTACTTTTGTGTAAGACCTGGGTATAAATAGAAATAAATTGTTTGACTCGTTGGAATGATTGGAAACGTTTCAGAAGTTACAATCTTGCCCACCTGACACTCCATGAATTACGCGATGTGTATACAGATCCAAATATGATGTTGCCTCTAAGCTACAATGTTACCCCTTTCTGTGAACCTAGTGCAAAAAGGGACTGACAGAGCAGGGAATGCAGGTAAGGAGATGTAAAAGACAGGAATTCATGATAACTAAAATCACTCCCTTAGTGTACTGCGTTAAATACAATAATGAGAATTGGTAAATGCACAAAGATGACAGATCTGACTCCAGTGTATTACACTAAACACAAGTTGTATTCTGCAGAGAGGCTCTATTTTTTTATTGCTGCTTTACTGACAAGATCTCTTTTTAGCCATTATTGGCATGATAAGCCAATAATGGTTTATTTCCACCATTATTGTGCCTGTCTGCTTGGTATGCGAAATTGTCTGTTACACAGCTTCCAGCCAGTGTAAAGACAACTGTCTTGTGGGTTAACAGAAACACTTTAAACATGGAACTCTGTTGAATTCAACAAAGTTGGCTTACCTGGCAGAAATATATCAGAACTAAGTGGCGTGAAAAATTATTTGCCCCATCCTGATTTTTTCTATTGCATATTTGTCTGCAAATATTGCATATTTGTCTTACACTGAATGCTGTCAGAATATCAAACAAAATGTAAGATTAGATTAAGAGACCCCAAGTAAACACAATTTCCAGTGTTGAAATGATAACTGTATTTTTTAATAAGAACAGTTATTCAACACCAACTGGCCTTGTGTGGAAGAGGGTTTGCCCTACTAAACTTAATAACTGCTTGTGCCAGCTTTTGCAGCAACCTCTGCGACAAAATACTTCCTATAATTGGAGATAAATCTTTCACATCGCTGTGGAGGAATCTTAACCCACTCTTCTGTGCAGAATTGCTATAATTCAGCAACACTGGAGCGTTTTCAAGCATTAACTGCTTGTTTAAGGTCTTGCCACAGCATCTCGATGGGGCTAGGGTCAGGACTTTGACTAGACCACTCCAAAACCTACATTTTATTTCTTTTGAGCCATTCTGAGGTGGACTTTTGTGTTTTGGATATTTGTCCTTCTGCGTAATTGGGTTATGTTCTGATGGATAACCCAATTACGCTTCATCTACAGATCATGAACTGATGACTGGACATTCTTCTTCAGTGTTTTTTCTGGTACAGAGCTGAATTCATGGTTCTTTAAATGTTGGCAAGTCTTCCAGGCCTTGCGGCAGCAAAGCAACCCCACACCATCATACTACCACCACAATGACTGTTGGGATGATGTTCTTATTGTGAAATACTGCATCAGTCAATCAATCAATCAAATTAATTTATAAAGCCCTTATTACATCTGCAGTTGTCACAAAGAGCTTTTACAAAACACTGTCCTTAAACCCCAAGGAACAAACAAGAGTCGTGTTGAATTTCAGTGGCATGGAAAACCTCACAAAGAAGGCTGGAATTTAGGAAGAAATCTAGAGAGGAACCAGGCTCAGAGGGGTGAACAGTCCTCTTCTGACTGTGCCAAATTGTAATAATTAATGAAAGCATGTGGGCGTCCAGAGTGTATTTAAACATAGTCCAGGTTGGACAACCGGGGGGGTGGGGGTCAGCAGAGTGTCAGCAGAAATCAGGAGGTATCATCTTGATCTTCAACACAAACAGGAGGGCTTTGGACAGGGACAGCAACAAGTTATGCTTAGCCATGTTCCACAATATCACAGTGAGTGCATGCTAGCTAAGCCAGTGGAGTGGTTCTCCAATGATGTGCTGTTGCACACTGATGTGCCTTGGGAGCTAGCGAGTGCCTTGGAAATTGTTTTATTTATTTATTTTTGATGATATACATAGCTATAATGATATGTAAAGGGGTGCCTTGGAAAAAACTTGTTAATGGTGTGCCTTGTGACAAAAATGTCTCAGAACCAGTGAACTAGACTAGCTAGCTTCAACAACATGAGCATGTAACTCTATTGTCGAGTTGTGAGAAAGAAGCCTTTACTGCTCCAATGCCACAAAAAAGCCCAGTTACAATATGGCCGACAGCACCTCGACATGCCTCTCAGCTTCTGGCACACTGAAATTTGGAGTGACAAGACCAAAATAGAGCTATTTTTATTTTCACTGTAAAGCACATTTAATTGCTTCTATGTATGAATTGTGCTATATAAATAAATTTGCTTGCTTGCTTATGCCGTACACAACTGGAATAAACTTGTTTGTTTAATTAGATATATTTTCTTATTCTATGCTTTATTATTATGCTGTATTTTATATTTCTCTTTTTGATTTATTTCATTATTACATGTATATACTGCTATCTTTTACCAATCATAATGCAAGTTCTGGTGCTATCAGAGGAATAACCTCTGTGTAATTGTTACAATTACAATTCCATGTATGAATTGTGCTATAAACCTGCTTGCTTGCTTGCTTACTACAAATAAATAAGTCTTGACATAATGTGTTATTCCTTTATTTGTATAATAAATAAAACTACATTTAGATTAACTGCCCCATATAAATTTATTTTTTAATTAAGGGTACGAGCGCCCAATCAGTGCCCCCCTGCAGTTGGCGCCCTAGGTGACCGCCTAGTTTGCCTTTGCCTAGAAATGCCCCTGCTAGATGTGCATGGTCCTGTTTCACTGTGTGAATGATCGAAAGTCCAAATAAAGGAGAATTGTCCATATCAATGAGTCGATATTAATTGAATCATTGATATGGACTTAGAAGATTACATTTTGCTGTTTCACTATAAAAAATCGAAATGTTGTCTTTCATACTAAGCACTTTGAGAAGATTTACAGGGAAGTGGTGAATAAATCATTCACGATTGGAAAGTAAGAAAACTATTTGTTTCTTGTGTAGGATATTACTCTTTACGTAGTGCACACTTTTGTCAAGAACGTACCCAGGAACCAAAGGAGATAATTCAATTGTTGTTATCGCAGTATGTTTAGTCTCGTTGGTGTTTGAATTCATCTCAGTTAGGAAATGGCAATACACCCTAATTTCTACAAGGGTGTGACTACCCAAAATTCAACAGAGGACTGTAAGCCCACTGGCTAATTGCAGTTGTGAGCAACTTCCTGTGAATTAATACAAATTGATGTTCTGTTTTCAACAATGCTTACATCCATTCAATCAGTCCACACTTGCAATATGTTATCATCAACCACTAGTGGCATATCTGGCCCTTATTTTGACGTAATTCAAACCTACACTGGATATTCTAGTTCAGGTTCTACCTCTGAAGATGGATGCAGGTGGATTATACATATTCTCAAAATGTAGGTGGAAGGGACTTGGCTTCAATGTTTAATAGGGGCTTAAACTGCATGTTGAGAAATGTGTCTCCGCTGTTAAAGGTTGAAATGTTGCTGATATTTGCAGTTTGATAATTCATTTGAAATCAGACAAACAGACAATATCCAATACTTTCTCTGTTATTAAGTGCAGCCTATTCAAAAGAATTTAGTGAGCTGGTTTTATGTCTTTAATACCAATGGAATGCTTGAAACTGAGCACATCATTCTTGCTTGGGGCAACACAGAGTATACAAAACTAATTTGCCTGTTACATTAGTGGTCAAAATCATTTATCTCTGGCAACGGGAGAGCATGGTTCTAAAATACAATCATATCACAGTTTCACCATTTATTAAATATTTTATACATACAGTATTCTGTAATAAGTGAAGCTTGAAAGTGTATCCAATGGATGATGTTAATTTTACTGTAGGAGTGTCTGGGTGATGAAATGTAGGTTTGTATCCCCTTTTTCAATCTGCTCCATATGCAACAAAATGTAGCCTACAGCAAGACGTAGTCAGTAACAACTTGGAAGAACAGCAGGTGTTTCTGATGAATAATGATTGCCATGCTGGTTAGTGGCAACACAGTAAATAAAGCCCAGCCCTACATTGTAATTTAGGTTAAAAAGAATGCAAACTTAATCTCATAGGTATGAAACAGCATTTTCACAGAAACATCTAAAGTAGGACAATGTGATTTTTCACTTCAAAACCAAATACAGTGCCTTACAAAATTATTCAAACCCCTTAACTCTCTAAACGTATTGAATTACATTTGGTACATGGACATTTCAATCTGTATTTTATTTTATTTTAAAACAATGACACTCAAAACCAATAATTGTAAAATGGCATTGGATTTATGTTAGGAAAAAAAACTGAAATATGCTGCTGGCATGAATATTTAACTCCTACACAATCAATGTTTGAAAGTGCCAAAGAAGGCTTAAACCTGTTATTTGCAGCAACAATAGGTTTAAGTGTTTTGTTAAGTATTTACTGGTTTTGCACAGTGTCAGGAGTGACTTTGTAACATTCTTTGTGAAAGATTTGCTACTGTTGCTTTTTGACAGCAATTTTCAAATACTGACAGACTTTCAGAGGGATTAAGATCAGGACATTGACTGGGCCATTGTAGAGCCGATTTGTTCTTCAGCCATTTAAATGCTGCTTTGTGTCATTGTGCTTTTATTATAGGGCCGCTTTTTCTTGAGGCATGGGCAATGTTTTGGCTGTGCCACAATTAGGTCTTGTTGTCCAAAACTCAAAACACTACCATAGTCTTGTATGGTCACAGAACCAGTTCCCACAGTGCAGCTGGGTCACTCCTTCAGAGGTATGTTTAAAGTGGTCATATATTTTTCAATAAACATTTAAAATGGAAACATTGGATCTGCTGTTTTTGTACTATTTTCTGTTGAATTTAGGGTTTAAATGAGTGGCCCATAACAGCATTCTGTTTTTCTCATCATCCTACCTTTTTTGCAAATGGAGTTCTGCCATTTGTAATTCAGCAAAATATTGGTCATGGGTTTGCAAGGCACTGTGTATCATACTTTTATGATGATGAAAACTTGGGTAAGCAATCATATTTTAGGCTTAAATACTAGATGTGGGAATGTGTTTCAAGAAAATGCTGAAGACTCCTGAAGAAAAGACACTTGTAGTAAGCTCATAGATTGAAAAACGTAATTTCTTGTGAGTATTTTCTGTGTAAACCTTAACATCCCACAGACAAGCAGAAGACAGTGCTTCATCTTAAGTGTTAGCCAGAGCATTGTATCCCAGAGGCAGAATTGCTCTCTTTGCCAATTTTGGTAGCTGTTGTCCCTTGTGTTAGCCTGGTCGGATGTGTTCTTTTTAGTGGGCTTGAATGGTTGTGGATTGAGTCGGAGAGCTGGAACAGTCCAAGAGTAAAGGGGTCAATTTTAGTTCAATTGTAATCAACAGCTTTTCAATGACACGCTGTGTACTTCTAAGTTAGCCAGTCTGAGTTCTGGTGTTGTCTGCCTGACTAATTTTGGTGTCTTCCATTATCGCTTCAGGCTCGCGTTGATGTCAGTTACTACTATATGTGTGTTTGGGTGGCAGCAACCAAATACACACAAGGTGGGCCTTGTGCTAATATACAGGGTTAAAGCAAAATGAGAATAGATGGAGCTGATTAAGTACTTAAAAAAGGGAAAGCAACATCAACTGTAGCTTTTTAAAGCAATCAATTATATATGTGTAACCTAATAACCTTTATGGAAAGAGTTATCGTCCCAAGAGTTTATTTTTATAAGAAATCCCTTGGGTCAACTCATCATAATTAAACTTTGTCTGATAGAGATTTAATTCATGGCAGTAACTCTGTGGTGTGCTAAAATAGGGTTTAATGGAGGCCAATACTTTGCACCTCAAATCTCAATGAGGTTTCCTTTTATTTTTTAACCCAATTATCAATAAAGCGTTTACAACTGTCACTCATCCATATGAAATGGAGAAAAGGAAAAATTATGTTTTGAACCTTGCCCTATAAAAAGTGGGATGGACCACTGTTGAAACATTTATACACATAGCTATTGTAAAGTGCCAGCAACCCCTAACTTGAATGGTTATGGAATGCGTCCATATTGAAGTTATCACGATAAAGAAATATGGGTATCTTTCTGAATGCCTCTTCTCATTAATACTGAAGCACATTTTTTAATTATTTTTTCATCCCACAGATCTTGAACTACTGAACTTTGATTACTGTACTTATGTTAATAAGAATCTAATCCTTAACAAAACACTATCACTTCAAATTTAGCAACGTTTACAAAGAAGTTTGTCTTTATTTCAAAACTTTCTTCATGAAAAAGTTCTTAATTATTACTAGTAACACTTGTGCTTAAAATATTGTTTACATTTCTGTAAAACACATTAAGATATCATTAATTATAAAAAAAAATGTATGTATTATTTACGTTCAATACCATTTGCACCAGAAAGTGACTATTTGGGATCTGTTTTTTTTCTCTCTGGTCCAGTGAGTGCTTTGAATCAGTGCCTTCACATTAGAGTATTGAAGTGAGAGTGTGAGTGTTCATATAATCAACAAATGTCTCTTTTGAGACTAAAAAGCTCTCCTTCTTCTCTTCTAGACACTGAAAAATGACGACTCTGTGGCCAAGAAGGATGTCCAGAGAATCCTTGAGCTCAGCCACAAGCAGAGGTAAATTTAAGAATCTTAACACAATCCAATCTATTTAAAGGTAGATTACTATGTGAATTTAATGATTTGCAAAATATCTTTCACCCTATGGGCCACATTCAAGTATTTTTAAACCAAGATACAGCACCAGAAATATATTTGAGACCACTTCCCCTTTTTCTTTCCTTTCCAAAAATAGTCGAAAAGGAAGGTTTTGAGTGAGGAACAGAAGGGTTCAAATTAAAAGACCACTGCAAATTCATTGCTTTTCAGCTTTTTTGGAAAGGAAAGAAAAAGGTGCAGTGGTCTCTTAATTTTTTCTGGAGCTGTATACATGTGGTATTACGCATTGCATTGCTATAACATTGATGAAACATTAGTTCAGGTTTAACCAGTTAATGTTATTTTATTGATGTCATGTCTGTAGTTAAGTGTGCCGTTTATGGTACAATAACAATGTGATTATTTTTACATTTAAGAAATTCAGCAGATGCTCTTATGCAGTAGTGAGTCCATATATTTAAAACATGTCATACTGGCCTTTGTGGGAACCAATGCCTCAATCATGGTATTAAAATTGCTGAATGCTCTACCACGTGAGCTACACAGCAAATTCACCTGTAATTCAATCTGTGGAATAGGCAATATAAACATTTACACTTGACTATAGTTCTATAAATAGCAATTACACAAAACATAAACAAAAAACTTTTGAAGAAATAGCTCCTATTCCATCAACAATTTGAGCAGCCACCTGTGTTCCACTTTTAATCCGATTAATCCTGCTTGATTCATTCCAATGCCAAGAATGATTATCAAATTACTTCATCAACAGGTATTCAGGCAGCTGATATATCGAAAATCATTTGTTTTTGACAGCTTTCAAGCATGTTTTTGATTGCTTCGGGGGAGTAATCACTAGCAACTATTTCAATGTGAAACCATGGTAGCCACACCTGAAAGTCAAGACAAGAATTCCAAAAGTAAGGGTTACAAGATATTTCTACAAATGCAATTTCATTTGACACTGTAACCTTTATAAAAAGAAAGAGACTGCTTAGTTAGCAACATGAAATAACACAACCCTTGAGCTACATCCTTACCACACTTAAACGATTAGGCTGCCACAGGACACTGAAAGCATGTGAACAATTTAAAGAGCCATTTACACTCAACCAGACATGGGGAAGTTGTGATTCAAATTTGAACATTCTGGACAGTTTACTTGTGTGCTCTGATTAAAGTAGCTGGCCAGTGGCAATGTTGCATAATATTCTGTTTACTCATACCCAAATGTTTTATAGTTTTCCTGCATTACTAATTGTGGCCAAAGGTCGACTTTTGAAAATTCTTGAGGTAGTTAATCAGCAGTCTGGATAGGGATGAGGAGGCAACTTAATGGTTCAAGTTACAGAACCGTTACATGCCCAGACCATTCTGTTATTGATTTTTGTGCATTACAATCTTAAACAGAAATTCCTTATAACATAACTATTGAAAATATTGTTGGAAGGAAAACATATTTCACTCATATTATAAGTTATCATAGGTAATATTTCATTGAAATCTGAAAAAACTGAGCAGTTAAAGTAATAGCTACATACCCACAGCTGTGTTGAGTAATGTTAGTCAGAATCAGTTTCATTGTCTGTAACCCATAGGCAAATATCTCTAAATATTTGCAATATCTTGACTCAATGCTTATAAAAAAAATGTAGGCTTCCTTTAAAGGTCACCCTTCAAGTCATTCTTAAAATTATTTCAGTGTCACCCATAAAACCTTATATTTTCAGAAATCTGGAAAATATGAAATGCCAACTCTGTGATAATAGCAAAAAAATGTAATGTTTTGCTCGGCTGGGCTGATGCCAACAGACACGATCAAATACCACAGGCATCACAGCAGTAAAGGGAGAGTCTCTGTGATATCCTCACAGTGCTGCTGCTATTGACTGCAGATGCTACTCCCCAACTGCACAATTAATGGACCATGACCATGTCATATGTAGTTATACTCTGAGCGTATATACTCCAAACTAAGGGAATATTTGCTTGCTGCTATAATTGTATATTTAGTATTGATGTAGAAATGTAAGTTTGGTAGTCTCTTGCATAGGGTTGAAAAGTAAAAATAGGACTAACAATTCGGTCCTAGTCATTGATCAGTCAGTGACTGTGACGCTTCTACAGTTACCACTGTTGCACCACTGCCATAAGTCAGAGAACAGTGATGAAGTGGAAGTAAAAGCACTGAGTTTCTCACTTTTCCTTTCGCCAGGGAAGAAATGAAGTCCCTCCAGGCTGCCTTGCAGAAGCAGCTGGACGAGGCGACGGAGCGAGCCGAGAAACAGCAGGCTACGGTTAGTAGGAGCTCTCGTTCGTCGTCACCTCGTCCACACCTCCCTCTTCTAACCTCCCCCCTTGTCACCTGTCACCCAGGCCTATGGGCACCTGTCACCCATCTCATTACCCAGCAGCCATCTCCACTGACCGGCCAACACCCACCCACACTCCTCTTAATGGAAGAGTGAGAGAGCTAAGCAACACCCATAAATAGAAAGTATAGGGAAGAAGGGAGCTTGGTTCTCTGGTCTCCTCTTAAAGGATATGTTTCTAATCAAATATTTATTTTGCAAAAGCTAAACCCGACCGGACAGACCATGTTTTTCGGTAGTGGTCCCAAATAATTCAGATGAAACATACCTGTGGTGTATGAGGAGAAGAAAAGCTTTTAATGGACCAGGTTTTTTCTTTTTTTGCCGGGCCGCTTATGCGTAGTGAGTGAGTGACTGACTGACTTCCCCTGGTTAAAAAGCGTAGTGGTAAGAGACGTGGACCTGAAACCAATAGGTCCTGCATTTGAATCTCGTCACGGTGAAAACAAATTATGCATTAGGATTTGTTCTGGATAGATAAAACTACTGTTTCTAACCTTCAGTGGTGTTTCAGTAAGCCTAAAATAAAACTGTTCATATGGTGACTATTTCTGGTGGATTTCCGAAGTACGCATCCATGCATGATTTAAGGGGTAATATGGAGTAGATAAAAAACCCTTAGGCAGTAAATATTTCCACGATTCTCTCGTCTTTTCACTTGATAAAAAGTCAGTTATCATCAGCTACCCATATTTCATAGATGCTATTAGTGGTGGATATAAACTTAATAAGAAACGTTAGTCAGTTTAACACAATACTTAATGGTGACTAGTGAAATATTCAAACTTGGTGTGATGTTAATGCGTGCCAAAATGATCTTATGTCGACATGCTATATGGACTGGCGGCGCATGTATAGCACTATGCTGAAGTGGTGAAAGACACAGCAACTCATGTGGAAGTCCTGGGTTTGAATCCAGTGAGGGCAAGAACATTCATAAATTCTAATTGCTGGCCAGCTGAACTGGGTTTGCCTGGTTTAATTATGTTATAGAAATTACTTTTTATTTATTTTTCCATCATGCAACTCTGTCCATTTTCGTTTCTACCTGGCTATTATTCTCATTTGATTCTGGTGTTATTACATTACCAAGCTATGCATCTAAGAATAGTAGCCTAAAAGAGAAACCACACATTCAGTTTTCCTGATACCTGCTGTGTGAATTAGACCTATAGTGGCAGAAGTTTGCAATTTATTTTTCCCTCCATTTAATCCCCCCCAAAATGTACACCCCTCCTTATGTTCCATTTGTGATAGGACCAACAGATGAGTTCATTCCTTAGCCATCCACAACGAAGGAGCTTGAAGAAGCCCGAACCTACTACAAATAGTTACTGAAGCTCAACAAGTCAAGGCAGCCCTATCTGGCATCTGCTTTCCGACCATCCTGTGGTGCTAAACTAATTTACTTCTGCTCTTTTGTGGACCATTGGGCAGTAGTCCACAATAGGACAGAAGTGAACACCCGGCCACACTGAACACCCAACCACGGTGATGCAGCTCTACTGACAGGAGTGACTTAAAAACAAATTATCAGGTGCCGTAGTCTGATGTAGTGGTCTGAGCTCCTGGCACCTGACCATACAGTGGGGAGAACAAGTATTTGATGCACTGCTGATTTTGCAGGTTTTCCTACTTACAAAGCATGTAGAGGTCTGTAATTTTATCATAGGTACACTTCAACTGTGAGAGATGGAATGTAAAACAAAAATCCAGAAAATCACATTGTATGATTTTTAAATAATTAATTTTCATTGTATTGCATGACATAAGTATTTGATATATCAGAAAAGCAGAACTTAATATTTGGTAGAGAAACCTTTGTTTGCAATTACAGAGATCATACATGTCCTGTAGTTCTTGACCAGGTTTCCACACACTGCAGCAGGGATTTTGGCCCACTCCTCCATACAGACCTCCAGATCCTTCAGGTTTCTGGGCTGACGCTTGGCAATACGGACTTTCAGCTCCATCCAAAGATTTTCTATTGGGTTCAGGTCTGGAGACTGGCTAGGCCACACCAGGACTTTGAGATTCTTTTTATGGAGCCACTCCTTAGTTGCCCTGGATGTGTGTTTCGGGTCATTGTCATGCTGGAAGACCCAGCCACGACCCATCTTCAATGCTCTTACTGAGGGAAGGAGGTTGTTGGCCAAGATCTCGCGATACATGGCCCCATCCATCCTCCCCTCAATATGGCACAGTCGTCCTGTCCCATTTTCAGAAAAGTATCCCCAAAGAATGATGTTTCCACCTCCATGCTTCACGGTTCAGATGGTGTTCTTGGGGTTGTACTCATCCTTCTTCTTCTTCCAAACACGGCGAGGGGAGTTTAGACCAAAAAGCTCTATATTCATCTCCTCTGACCACATGACCTTCTCCCAGTCCTCCTCTGGATCATCCAGATGGTCATTGGCAAACTTCAGGAGGGTGGAGAACAGGAGGGTTTAAAGAAAAACGAACAAGTCTGTGAGAGCCGGAATTCTTACTGGTTGGTTGGTGATCAAATACTTATGTCATGCAATAAAACGCAAAATAAAATAAAAAAATATCCTTCAAGGTGATTTTCTGGATTTTCTTTTAGATTCCATCTCTCACAGTTGAAGTGTACATATGGTAGAAATTACAAACCTCTACATGTTTTGTAAGTAGAAAATCCTGCAAAATCAGCAGTGTATCAAATACTTGTTCTCCCCACTGAATATGCTGCTGTGTACTTCCTCTCTGTCATCCTACTGCACTATCATAACAATGAAATACTTAACAGCAAATTTACGGTAGGCTTAATTATTAATACACAGATCAGCCAACATTATGACCACCTGCCTAATATTGTGCAGGTCCCCCTTTTTCTGCCAAAACAGCCCTGACCCGTCGAGGCATGGACTCCATTAGACCTGTGAAAGTGTACTGTGGTATCTGGCACCAAGACGTTAGCAGCACATCTGTTAAGTCCTGTAAATTGCGAGGTTGGGCCTCCATGGAATGGACTTGCTTGTCCAACACATCCCACAGATGCTCAATTGGATTGAGATCTGGGAATTTTGGATGCGAAGTCAACACATTGAACATGTTGTTGTGTTCCTCAAATCACTCCTGAACAATTTTTGCTTTGTAGCAGGGGGCTTTATCCTGCTGAAAGAGGCCAATGCCATCAGGGAATTCAGTTGCCGTGAATGGGTACACATGGTCTGCAACAATGCTTAGGTAGGTGGTACGGGTCAAAGTAACATCCACATGAATGGCAGGTCCCAAATTTGCCCAAAGCATCACGCTGCCTCCGCCGGCTTGCCTTCTTACCATAGTGCATCCTGGTGCCATGTTTTCTCCAGGTAAATGACCCACAAGCACCCAGCCATCCATCCATGTGATGTAAATGAAAATGTGATTCATTAGACCAGGCCACCTTCTTCCAGTGCTCCATGTTCCACTTCTGATGCTCACGTTCCCATTGTAGACGCTTTCGGCTATGGGCAATGGTCAGCATTGGCACCCAGACTGGTCTGCGGCAACCCAGCCCCGTATGCAACAAACTGCGATGCACTGTGTGTTCTGACACCTATCAGTACCAGCATTAACTTTTTCAGCATTTTGAGCTGGCTCGTCTGTTGGATCGGAACACACAGGCCAGCTTTCGCTCCCCACGTGCATCAATGAGCCTTGGCTGTCCATGACCCTGTCGCCGGTTCACCACTTTTCCTTACTTGGACTACATTTGATAGGTACTAACCACTGCAGACTGGGAACACCCTACAATGTCTGCAGTTTTGGAGATGCTCTGACCCAGTCATCTAACCATCACAATTTGACCCTTGTCTATGTCGCTCAGATCCTTACGCTTGCCCATTTTTCCTGCTTCTAACACATCAACTTTGAAGACAGAATGTTCACCTGCTGTCTTATATATGCCCATTGACAGGTGCCATGATAACAAGATTATCAGTGTTATTCACTTCACTTGTCAGTGGTCATAATGTTAATGGTTGATCGGTGTATGAAACCAACAGCTGAAAGTTTACTGGATATATGCTAGGAAAAACATGTTCTGAAAAAGTATGAGCATCTTACCTGCTGTCTAAAGGCTTAAACTGTTATAGATCTGCAATAAGTGGTACAGTGCTATTTGCTGCCCCAGGCATATTTGATATTGCTTGTGTTTGATTTTTTTTTTTATCGGCATCTAACGCAGCAGTTTTACTGTTATGGACTTTGTCTTTAACACTGACAGTTAAGGTTAACATTACTGTCTTATTTTCAGTGTAAATAATAAGGTTTATGGCTGTTTGTAGCCAACTCGATCTGCTGTGGTTGACCATCAAACAGCCAGTTAGTGTTCATTCAAGAAACCAAAATCTTTCTTGATTGAATCCCAGAGTAGGTAAGATTAAAAAATGTATCGGTAAATCTGTCCTTGAGCAAGACAGTTAATTCGAATTGCAGGGAAAGAGCCTCTGCTCAAATATTAAAATGAGTTTTACAAATCCCTGGTTTAGGGACTACAAGTAATTGTATTGGCTACTGCAATATATCAATTCAAAGGGTGTGTCCTTACAAAGGTAAATAACCAACTGTTTCGCTTACTAAGCAGCTGCTTCTTTCAAGTCGGGGATCTCACAAAACAAAGGGGGATCATACAAGTTGGATCTCACAAAACATTTTAAAAAATTGCCAATTTTCTGATTTTCAAAATATATAGCAATTTTGAGACTAACTGTTAGACATTAATCCAAAACTAAATATAAACAATTCGGGGAACCTAATAAACAAATATGACAATGTGTATTTATTTTCCCATGCAATACATAATCTAATCTAACAGTATGATATCTTTTTCATGTTATTTATTTTTTGATGTGTTAATTAACTGTGTGGGGTTTGGCCCTTCACCGGCTGCTTTCAATTGGTGTGAGCATTTAGTCTGTGTTTCCTGATGCAACATCTTAGTGGCAGAGTTGTTGCCTATAACTAAGACTGTTGCCGAAACAGACAGTTCTGCCAAGATGTTCTGTGGAGTTAGGTAGTTGAGGAAGGTAGAGAATCATTTTTGCTGTCATACTTATTTGTTGTCCCGTGTTAACAATAACCACAAGAACATTATCGGCATATACTGCCCCCATGCTGTTAACTTACTGAAACATTGATTCCTAAGAAAATGCTGTTACCCCTGCTGCTCTCTCCTCTTCTGACTATTTGTTTTCCCATAGTCCAAGAGCATCTAATTGCCGTGATGGTGACACAGGGCTGGTTGTTCCTTCTGGCTCACCTATGCCTAGTCATGACCTCAGTAGAGGGCAATCAAACTGGATGTGTCATAATTTTTTATGTTTGCAACCCACCACCTCCAAATCTTTCTGTCCTCCTATTTGCTGGACCATGTAAGTGGAGCTGGCTAAGAGCTAATGTCACTTAGTGAGTGAGTGAGTGAGTGACTGACTACCCCTTGTTAAATAGGGTAGTGGATAGAGAAGCGGACTTGTAATCTATAGGTCCCGAGTTTGTATCTCCTCGCAGGTGAAGCTATGTACATGTTATGAATTATTCCGTGTTGACGATAACTTCGCTGGCTAAAACAGTTAGTATCTACATTATAGTAAGCTTAAACTGAAACTGTATTATTTCTGGTAGAATCCACGATTCTCTTGTGTTTTACTTGTTGAAAAGGTTCGTTATTGTCGCCTTTATTGGTAGTTACGGTACAAATGTCATTCATTTATACCGTAACTATCGAATGAAAGAAAAAAGTATGATGAAAGAAAAAAAATCAATGAAATAGCTTTTACTGAATGGCTAGCAATTGCTCAATTATTATGAATATTCCAGTAAGATAGTAGATACAAGTAAAGCTTATAACTGGCTAATACGCTGTTAAAACGGCCAGTGGCAAACGGCATACATAGACGATATTTGTGGTGGGGGTAAACTTTAAGAAACGTTAGTCAGTTTAACTGTATCAATGTCATTCACGCATGGCCAATTAACTATTATAATGGCCAGTGGCATAAGAGGATTTGTTTAGGACATAGCAGGTATGACCAGTACAGAGTTTTTCTAGCCTGTATGCACCAACCCTGTTGTTGCTTGCTCTTTGGTGTTTCAGGCAGGGTGTTTTGTATAAGCACGTTGTGACCACCACCGATGTACAAAGGGCGTTATAAAATACACTTAATGGATTGATTGGAGTAAAGTTATACAATGTGATTCTCTAGATTTTTTTTCTCATTTTGTCTCTCATAGTTGAAGTGTACCTATGATGAAAATTACAGGCCTCTCATCTTTTTAGTGGGAGAACTTGCACCATTGATGGCTGACTTGATGGCTTGCCCCACTGTAATTTGAAACAATTGTTTGGAAGTCATATGGGGAATGTCACAATTTTGGAAATAAGAAAATATGCTTAGAGAAAGAAACATTCAAATCCTGCAAATTTTTTCAACTTGCCATACTTAACAAGATCTAGGGCATCTTGGTTCACTAGTTCTGTTACAATAGTCCCATCAATCCTTTTTATACTGTATTGTAGTTTACTGTATATTTCATCTTGAAATAAAACAAATGTCCAGACTGTAATAGGGGCACTGGAAATTATGAGTATTTCTACAAAAATTAACAAACATGGCTATGCTGTTGTTGCATAGCAAAAATCACAAGTGCAGCCTAATACTAACCAACAACCTCCTCAAAAGGGTACTGCAACAAAGCTGTACAATGAATTATAATAAAATAGGCATAATAAACCTAGAGCAATTTCCCTGTTTTTATTCAACCAAATAATAGGGAGAATGGATATCAATTGAGATTTTTATAAATCACCAGAACCTTATGGGCCGCAAAACCCTCACCCCCCCTCTAGGTCCGCTTCTGACACAAGTCTAAGACCACCAGTAGGTCTCCACGGTACTTGCAATCAACACATTCCATGATGAGACAGACCAGAGTGGTGTCGTTTGCATACTGATAGATTGACAGGTGCATTGTTGAGCTGCTTTAACACACATGTTTCTGGGTTATTGAGCATGAAATGCTATTTAGAGGACCTACCGTGATATCTCAGATGTGTTTCTGCATGCTTCAGTTGCGCTCCAGCTTCGTCTTACAGACAGTTGACCTGACAATCTCCTTTAGAATTCTCTGAAAGAGAGAATTCTTTCTAAGATAACAAATTGGCCAGGTACTTAAAACCTCAGACTACTACTGCCTGCTTGACAATTATCTGGTATTGCTGCTTGTCCCAGTTTTTACATATATACACTGCGTGCACAATTATTTGGCAAGTGATTGTTCTATGCACATTTTCCAAACCATATAAACTTGAATGCTCATTGGATTGAATCTTTTTCAGGTGATAAGTATTTGTGTAATGAGGGAGGGTGTGGCAACAGTGAATAACACCTAATATCAAGGTGTCCATAATTATTAAGCAGCTCCATGACCTCATGCAAAATGGGCCATAAAAGAGATTTAACTGAAAAGTAAAGAAATTTAAAATGCTTTTCAGGTGGAAGCAACACTCTTGAAATTGCTAAACTATTGAGGCATGACCACAGAACAATCAAAGGTTTTGTTGCGAATAATCAACTGGGGTGCAAAAAATGCACGGAAAAGAAAAGATGCAAATAAAATGAAGCTACCAGGAACCCATTTTCCTTCAGTGCCGTCATATTTCCGAACTGCAACCCACCTGGAGTGTCCAGAAGTACTCAGAGACACGGCCAAGGTCAAGAAGGCTGAAACACGACCACCACTGAGTAAGATGTACTGTATACATCCTGGTTTCTCCATGTACTATATAGATAGGGCAAAAAGAAAATCAAAGGTTTTATGGACAGGTGAAATGAGAGTGACTGTTGATGGACCAGATGAAAGGGCCCGCGGCTGGATTACTAATGGACACAGGGCACCACTTTAGTCAGGCGCCAGCCAGGTGGAAGAGGGGTACTGTTATGGGCTGCTATCATTAACTCAAGGGATGAGGTAGTTAGACCTATTTGGGACTCCCAAACCTACTGCCATACTTTCTTCAAACAGTGGTACAGGAAGAAGTCCTCAGCATTTAAGAAGGCCATGGTCAGCTCTATCACATGCATCCAAGTACTCCACTGCTTGGCTACCCAGCAAGGACCACAAAGATGCACGAATAATGACCTGGCCACCTTCCTCTCCTGACTTAAATCCTATTGTGGTCCCTTCTCAAACGTGATATTTACAATCAGGGAAGACAATACACTTACTTGAACAGCATTGGGGAGGCTGTGGTTAGTGCTTCATTGAAAGTTGATCGTGAACAGATTAAGAAACTGACAGACTCCATGGAATGGAAGGCTAGTTGTAGTTATTGAACAGGATTGGTGACTGAATACTTTTTAAATATTTTAATTGTCATTTTGTGTTACTTATTTGTTATACTTACTTAATTATTTTTTGAATAAACACATGAGTTGGGATCATTTTAATTTTTAATTAGTTGCCTAATAATTCTGCACTCATATGTACTCCCCTGATAAAGATCAATACTCACGTTTCCTTTGTTAAACATTCAGGTTTGAGGTTCAATTATATTTTGGATTGACTGAGAGAATATGAATCTTGAGGAATATGATTTGCCTAGTAATTGTGCGCAAAGTATATATATTTTTTATATATTTCTTAATGCTTACTGCATAGATGTTGCGTGTCAGTCATGGAGGCAGGACACAGGCACAGAGGTGAGGGAAAAATCATCTTAATACAACAATAGGAGAGACACAAACGAGAACTAATGCGTGACAGACCGCAAACACGTCTGGTGCAAACAATGACACACAACTGAACTCAAACAAAGCCAACATAAATAGGATATTGTTATTGTTGAACAGTGTATAGGCCCCATATCATATAAAACAAAATCAAATAAAACATGTTTGGGTGATCAATTTCAAGCACAGAAATGTAGAAAATAAAGCATGTAGAAATTTGAGAAATAGTTTTTTGTCATTAAAATAAAATGTTCTGTCTTAATATATATTCACTAGAAAATAACGTATTATATGGAAACTTATATAAACAATTAATCATCATTATTTGTTAAGATAACTTGGTAAATTGCAAGTAGCTTTCAACATTTTTACAATAGTTTTTTTGGAAGACACCAATGATATATGAGTACCTGTCGTTTATTAAAAAGGTGCAGTATCTATATTCAATTTCGACCATGCCTTCAGTTTAAGGCAAAGAAACAGAGTGAGTTTAGGTTATTGTACTTTTGCGGAGCTTGGCAAATTTTATGTCAGAGGTGTTGAGTAGAAAATATTGTTTTATTGGTGTTGTACTCCACCCCCCAGGGGAGCTCTACACTTTGTTTTGTCCAAAATTTCTTAGCAACATATAGTGGGAACCTTGGTTAACAGAAAGCACTGTCAAATGACTTTGGTTCCAAAACAATACTATGGCACACTAAAAACATTGTTATTAGAAATGCTTATGGCTATTTTATTTGTATATATATTTAACCCCATTTTTGTCCCCTACCCATTTTCTGTCAAATAAGTATTAATGGTCTTGAGGTGAAGACTGATATGTGTCACACATCTCAGAAATGTTAAATACTTGGAAAAAATGCTTTTGTTTAAATGAGCTCCTCTTCAAACATTTCATAATCTTGGGCTGCCTCATTTAGAATTTAGTACAAATGATCATCAGTTATCAATATGGTGTAAAAGAGAACTGTACATTTCTTCAGTGAATAAGGACCTGAATCTGTTTTCCTTTTCTGTACATGGATATAATATGAATGAGGTTATACCTCTTCTCAAAGCTGTAGCTTTGGAAAGTGACAGTTGATTTGGCCCTATACTGTATATAACCAGTTTGGATTGGAAATGATACAATATCTGTGGCATGAAGTGCAATCTGACAGTATTGTATGAACCATTCAGAAATTATAACTCATTTTGTACATAGTCTCTTTATTTTTCAGGTGCAAAAAGCATTTGGACAGCTTCACAGCTGTTCCTTTTTAGGTAGGGATATTTGTTTTTATTGTCAGTGCAAGCAAGCAAGGGCTGTCAATGTCTAGTTTTGACTCTAGACTTTGCATTGGTATTCTGAGTTTGTTGCTGTTGTCTGACAAAATGACGACCAAAGAAGTGTCAGAGCAAATAGGTTAGATGACGCTGCCACAAGCATGCCCAAGCTGCCACTATCAGTCATTAAAACGCAACAAAGAAACACAATGATATTCAATTTCTAACTGTGGCCAATTGCACCATCCTCTGAGGGTCTATGTTCGTCTGTGAGTAGGATTCAAACTCTGGTCTTGCAATGAAGCAATACCATAATTGGATAGTAAGTGGATCATCTGGCTCATCAAGCAAAGTGGGTTCACACAAAACTAGGCTATTTTTGTTACCTACAGTGGGTGTAGAAAATAATCGCCCCCTTTTAAATAATCACATTTTGTTGCTCTGCAGCTTGAAATGAAAACGGACAAAAGCAATATTTGTGTTATTCAGCTGTATTTACAACCTATAACATCCAAGTGAAAGATATAATACCAACTTTTTTTTTACAAATTAAAAAACAGAATCACTGAGTTGGAAAAATCGATCACCCCCCTCCTAAACCCAACCAGGTGTAGTTTAGCACCTTCTCAATAGCACACAAAGCCAATTGACTTCCAAATGTGATCAGCTGTGGTCATTTTGATTAGCTCAGCATGAATCTAGCTTTTCCTGAAGCATTTCAGTCCTTGGTAGTGCAACTGAAGACAACAATCAACTATGGGTGGCAAGGCATTGTCAAAAGATCTCTGGGATAAATTTGTGGACATCAGGAGATGGATACAAAAAAATCTCAAAGGCTTTATCAGTGCCTAGAAGCACAGTGAAGTCTATTATTAAGACGTGGAAGGTATTTGGTACAACACAGACTTCCCTGGGTCAGGATGTCGCTCCAAACTGGAGAAAAGAGCCAGGAGGAATCTAGTCAGAGAGGCTTTCAAGAGGCCTACAGCAACTCTGAAGCAGTTGCAGGAATTCATGACAAAGAGTGGTCATTGTGTGCATGTGACAACAATATCACAAATTCTCCACAAATGTGGCTTGTATGGGAGTGTTGCAAGAAAAAAGCCACTCCTCAAGAAAGGCCACATGCAGTCATGACTGAGCTTTGCCAAAATGCACCTTGAAGATTCTAAGGCAGTGGTTCTTAACCTTGTTGGAGGTACTGAACCCCACCAGTTTCATATGCGTATTCAACGAACCCTTCTTAATTAGAAAAATAAAATAAGATTTTTTTAAAATCTGTAGGATCTGAGCATTAACAACTACAATATGAATGTATAGTTCATTAGAAGTGATTGTGGCTAGATGTTTAGAATAACAGAAAGTTAAGATTCGCCCTGTGGTTTGGCTCTGGTAACCACAGGAATGTATGCATAGACCATTTGGTGTGGGGGTTAGTGTCTTGGCTTTGCTAGGTAAACACACCCCTCACGGTATTTAACAGCTTGAACGCCACATTCCAGTTGAGAGAGTAGAGATAGACTAAGAGAGTAGGGAAGAGTTTGAGCCTGTAACATCATGTGCTAATAGACTATCAATATGCTGCAATAAACAATAGAATTACTCTCTCCCTTGACAACCGAGTATGCGAGTTATCATTACTACCACTATACGACATGGCTGATTTCTAACAAATCTAAAACATATTTTACTGGTGCACAGAATTAACCGTGCATCAACATCTCTGTGTTTAAAGAACAAAACCATCAAAGCATGATTTTTGCACAAAAACAAAAACATAATAATGAATATTTCATATGAGTCGCATGTGTGTCTTGACCTCCGCCGAACCCCTGAGACTGACTCAACGAACCCCTGGGGTTCGATCGAACCCAGGTTAAGAACCACTGTTCTAAGGCCATGTGGAAAAAGGTGTTATGGTCAGATGAGACTAAAACTTAATTGTTTGGCCTCAACGCCGAACGATATGTCTGGCGAAAATCCAATACAGCTCACCATCCAAATAAGGCCATTCCTACAGTAAAGCATGGAGGTGGTAAAATCATGTTATGGGGTTGTTTGTCTGAAGCAGGGACTGGAGCACTTGTCAGGATAGAGGGAAAAATGGATGGGGCAAAATACTGTCAAATCCTTGAGGAAAATCTGCTGCTCTCTGCCAGAAAGTTGTCAATAGGAAGAAGATTTACCTTCCAACATGACAATGACCCAAAGCACTCCGCAAAACTGACCACACAGTGGTTGAAGGAGAAAAAGGTGAATGTCCTTGCATGGCCTAGTCAGAGCCCAGACTTAAACCCCATTGAAAATCTTTGGAATTCCTTGAAGACAGCAGTCCACGAACGGTCACAATCAAATGTAACTAAACTTGAGCAGTTCTGCAAGGAGTGGTCAAATATTGCAACATCTAGATGTGCAAAGATGTGTTAGTAGAGACATATCCCAACAGACTAAAGGCTGTAATTAAAGCAAAAGGTGGTTCAACAAAATACTGAAACAAGGGGGTGATCCATTTTCCAACTCAGTGATTGTTTTTTTAATTTTTTTATGACATGTTGGTGTTATATCTTTCACTTGGATGTTATTAGTTGCACTGAGTAAATACAGCTGAATGAAAAACTGTGTTTGTCTTCATTTCAGGCTGCATAGCAACAAAATGTGATTATTTTACAGGGGGGTGATTATTTTCTATACCCACTGTAAGGACAATTTTACATAAATAATTTTGTTCTAATCAAACCACTGATAATATTTAAATCACTCTGTGTTGGAGGCTATGCAAGTTCATCCTGCTTGGCTTTTCACCTAATGTTAATGTAACCTTAAAGTGCAAAATGCAAGAAGTAAATCTGATGTAATTAATTTAATTTGATTATCTAACTGCCATGTTGTTGTATGTATATGTAAACAATAGACTGATGCATTCATTTGTCAATATCAGAGAAATCACCCACCTGTGGTAATTGCCATTGAGCACATTTTAACCACACTCATTATGTATATTTTGGTTCAACACATTTCCATTCGATCTCATGTAAGACAGAAGAAGTATGTGGGACATGGTTTAGAAAATTGCAAGGCGTCAAGGTTGATAATTGCTCAGGCTTAATGGACAGGGGTTTGAAAATAGTAGAATGTCAGTTTTATCATCACTGCCTTCATGCAAGCCAAAAATACAATCTTACATTTAAATTGCTCGGCATTCTTAAATGTTGGGTTTAGTTTTCATGACTCCTCAAACAACTCATCATTAATTGAATGTACACTACAGTAAAGATCAACAATAACATGAAATGCCTGCAATGTTCCTAGCAAAAAGTTTCCTGATTCCTGTCAATAACACTCATATCCAATTGTATTTCCTCTGCATGACTAGTCTACAAAAATGGCATAACTGAAGATAAATCACTCCAGTCAGGCCCAGAAAACAGGAAGAAATCTATATAAGAAATAGAAATAAAACACACAAGAAATAGATTATTATATTTCTCTGCTGGAGACATGCCACTCCAAAAAACATGAGGAAAAGAATTGACCCGGTTATTTAATCACATAACACATATTGCATTATGCTTGTAACATGAGTTTCAAATGTTGTGCATAGCAACCTCCAGTCTAAAGGCTCTGTAGACAGAAATAGCTCCACAACAAAAATAAGGTTTATTGCCCTGATTTGATTAATGCTTTTTGAATGTTACTGTATACAGTTATCACAGAATTTGCATGGTCAAATCTTAACAAATCTTTGTATCCAGCATTTGAGTTTGTGGTGCCTCCACCCAAAGGCGATTTTGCACTTGGATGTGTTATCGACATACCCATGGGTAGAGGCATGAACTTCAGACACACCAATGTGAACTGTCATGTTATCAGGGCCAGTGCTCCAGGGCTGTGTGTCAACCGCAGAGCGCTAGTTTACAGTCCCCCAGGTCTTTTTAGAGCTAAGGTCACCGGGACCATGAATTCTTTTCACTTCCTATTGGGGACATTTTCAATGACCTCAGTAAAGGACAACCTTTGCCCTACAATCCATCGCCACAGATGTAATATGGAAAATCCCCATAAATTATTATGATTTACTATTTAAGGAGTAGTCTTACAAAGCAGTTTGCAGCCATCTGCATTAATTGTTTGAGACCTCAGAGCTTGTAAGAAACAAGTGTGGGTTATGTTACAGTGGTATGCCAAGCTTGCAATAAAGGGATTGTGATAAACAATTATGTCAGTCTGAGACAATGAGCACATGGGCTGTGAAAGCAAGTGCACATGAAACACAGCGACTGCACCACTGTCAACCTACCAAATGACAATATTTAGCAAAAATGTATTTCCATATAAGAAGTTAATCATAAAATTTGACATAGCTTAATATGTTGTGTAAAAACTTTTGACGCAGACAAAAATAGCAATCTGAAACATAATAATAAAGCCTAGTACTAGCAAGTTTGCCTTAAAGGAAGAAAATGTGTTTTGACATTGAGATGGTCAGTATGTGATCTGTTAGAAGAGCTGCAACATTAACAATATGACATCAATGATGTTGCACTTGCAGCTGGTAATGCTCTAATTCAGCATTATTATAAACTGTACAAGACAAATGTTTGAACACACATACTCATTCAAGGGAATTTTTACTGTTTTCCACATTGTAGAGTATTTGTGAAGACATCCAAACTATGAAATAACACATGGAATCATGCATTGCCAAATAAATCATCAAAGAAGCCACCCTTCGCCTTGATGACAACTTTGTACTCTCTTGGCATTCTCTCAACCAGGTTCATTAGGTATTCATCTGAAATTCTTTTCCTACAGTCTTGAAGGAGTTCACACATATGCTGAGTAGTTGTTGGCTGCTTTTACTTTACTCTGCTATCCAAATCATCCCAAATCATCTCAATTGGGTTGAGGCCAGGATATAATATTGTATGAAATGTACAGGAATTGCAACCATTTTCATAAAGAGACCCCTTATTTCAGGGGGACAAATGTAATTGGACAAATTACATTCATGAATTCATTTTTAATACTTTGTTAAAAATCTTTTGACAGCATTGACTGCTTGAAGTCAGGAATGCACGGATATCACCAAATGGGTTTCCTCCTTTGTGATGCTTTGCCAGGCCTTTATTGCAGCTGTCTTCAACTGTTGTTTGTTTGTGGGTCTTTCTGTCTTAAGTTTTGTCTTGTGAAATGTATGCTTCATTGGGTTGATATCAGTTGATTGACTCAGCCATTGCAGAATATTCCAGTTCTTTGCCTTAAAAAACTCCTGGGTTGCTTTCACAGTATGTTTTGGGTCAATGTCCAACTGTAAAGTGAAGCCCCATCCAATCAACTTAGCTGCATTTGGCAGAATCTGAGCTGACAAAATATCCCTATACACTTCAGAATTAATCTGGCTGGTTGTGTCTTCTGTCACATCATCAATAATAACTGGTGACCCAGTGCCATTGGAAGCTATGCATGGCCATGCCATCACACTGCCTCCACCGTGTTTTACAGATGATTTGGTTTGCTTCGGATCATGAGCCGTTCCAAGTCTTCTCCATACTTGTTTCTTTCCATCATTCTGGTACAGGTTGTTCTTAGTTTAATTTGCCCAAATAATTCTGTTCCAGAACTTGGCTTTTTTTTAGGTATTTTTTGCAACGTCTAGGTTTACACCTTGTGGTGAACCCTCTTTATTTGCTCTTGTGAAGTCTGCTGTTTATATGGTAGACTTGGATAATGATATCCCTACCTCCTGGAGAATGTTCTTCACTTGGCTGGATGTTGTGAAGGGTTTTTTCTCTACCATGGAAAGAATTCTATGATCATCTACCACTGCTGTCCACTGTGGTGGTTCAAGTCTTTTAGTGTTGCAGAGCTCACCAGTGTGTTCCTTTATTCTCAGAATGTACCAAGCTGTTGATTTGGCCACTCCCAATTGTTCTTGCTAATCTCTGATGGATCTTTTTTGCAGCCTAAGGACAGCCTGTTTCAGTTGCATTGAGAGCTTCCTTTGACCACATGTTGTGGGTTTACAGCAACAGCTTCCAAATGTGAATACCACACCTCGAATCAACTCCAGACCTTTTATCTCCTTAATTGATAGAAAAATAACAAACAAATAACAAAGGTATAGCCCACACCTGTCCTTGAAACAGCTTTTGAGTAAATTTTCCAATACATTTTGGTTCCTTGGAAAAGCAAGGGTTACATATTAAAGAAATAAAAGAGCTAAAGAGCTATCATTCGTAAACCCTCCCTCCAATTTGGATTTGAATACCTGAAATAAAAGCCAAGCCACTGCACTACGAGCCTATATTCATTATTTAACTGTAATTAAAAAAATCTTAGTAAACAGACAAAATAACAAAACGTGTGTCAGCATCCAATTATTTCCGGACCTAACGGTTGCCCTTACTTTGGAGGTATGTTTTTTGTCATTGTCCGGTTGAAATAAAAATGATGGTCTGATGGGGTACTGCTGCAGAACACCTTGATTGCCATGCTGGTTGAGTGAGCCTTGAATTCTAAACATGTTACGAGCAAAGCATCCCCACACCATAACACATCCTCCTCCATCCTTCATGATGGGAACAACTCATGTAGAGTTCACCATTCACCCTGTCCCAAAAATCTCAAATGTGGACTAATCAGACACATTTCTACCAGTCTAATGTCCAGATCTCATGTTTCCTGATTCAGTCTCTTCCACTCTTTGTATTGGTGTCCTTCATTAGTGTTTTTTAGCAATTTGACCATAATGGCCTGATTCAGTCTCCTCTGAAATGTTCATGTTGAGATGTGTCTGTTACTTGAACTCTGAAACGTTTTGGGCTGCAATCTGGGGTGAAGCTAATAGATTTTTGAGGCTGTTAATGTGTTTATCTTCTGCAGCAGGATGCTCCTTTGCTATGGCTGTCCTCATGAGAGAGCTTGATGGTTTTTGTGAATCCACTTGAAAAAAGTTCTTGAAATGTAGTGTCTTAAAATAGGAGCTGTTCATGCCATAATATGGTCTACTACAATAAAGACAATGATAGTCTTCTATATATCCACCCTATCTTGTCACCCTCTGTATACCCACCCTAGCATTAAAAAGGAAAAAAAATACAATTACTTCAATGTAACAGACCTGTCAACTTACAATACATTCCTGGTGATTACCTCATGAAGCTGGTGGAGAGAATGCAAACAGTGTGTAAACATGTTAAAGGAAAAGAGTGGCTACTTTGAAAAATCTGCTGTATGAGATGTATCAGCCATACAATTATGACCACTAATTGGTAAAGTGAATATGTTTATTCATCTTATTTTCAGGATAAAAACCCTAACATCCTTGGTATATTTGTCTAGAATGGTGTAGTGGTGGAGAGGACGAACCAGGCACAGGCAAAAAGTGGCAGTCGATGCTGATCTTTTATTTTAAAAGAAACACTGAACACTTTAAATAAACTGAAACAAAGCAAAACAAGTAAACGAAAATGGCACTCACAACTGACATCGAAACAAACTGTGACATGGAACAATGACCGACAAATGAGGGGAGCAGAGAAGAAACATTTAAACACTTACTGATGACTTAATAGGGACCTGGTGTGAGTGACAATTGGAGACAAGACAAATGAAGGAGACCGGGATGAGTTCATGAAACATGGGAAAACGGGGAAAAGCGGAGTGATGGTGAGGTGATGGAGCAGTCCGGCACCTTACCATCACAATATTTTTCTTTACAAGATGGATTATACCGCTTGTTTTTAGAAAATATGCCTTGATTATTGTGTATTTTGTCTTGTTTCATTGGCAGATTATTTCAATTATTTCAAATAAATATCTCCTCAAACATACAAAGCAGTAATGCAGCCTGAGAGAATGCTTTCAATGGTGCACCTGTAGAAGTTGGTGAGCGTTTTTGCAGTATAGTATAGTTGTTTTTTCGGCAGTTTTCACAGCTCCTCCTTGAGGAACACACTGAGGGAATTGAATTTGGACACTCCTTCAGTTCCAGCAATACACCCATCTGCTGCTTCCTTGAGTCCATCATCATATCTTTGGTCTTACAGTTATTGAGAGAGAGTTTGTTGTCCTGGCACCATGTAGCAAATTTCCTTACCTCTTCTCTGTAAGCGATCTCATCATTGCTGGGCACAGGAGGGGATTGAGTATGCATCGCTGTGGGGCTCCAGTGCTCAGGTTCAGTGTAGAGGAGGTGAGATTGCCCAATCTTACCACCCGGGATTAGCCCATCAGGAAATCCAGTATCCAATTGGGAGGGAGGGGTTAAGTCTCAGGATACTGTGCTTAGGAACAAGCTTACTGATTTTGTGGTTTTCATTAGTTGTCAGTTATAATCATCAAAATTAAAAGGAATGAACACTTGAAATATATCAGTCTGTGTGGAATGACTGTATATATTATGCAAGTTTTACTTTTTGAATGGAATTACTGAAATAAATCAACTTTTTGATGATATTCTAATTATATGACCAGCACCTGTATTTGAACAGGCTCATAATATTATATTGAATCAGGATTCCAAAGTCAATTTCAAAATGTGTCATTTATTTATTTTCTTTTGTCTACAGATCAAATTCCTTAAGATGGAGATGGAGAAAAAGACCAAAATAATCAAGGACTTGCAACAGGAGGTATGTTTGTTCCGCCCGAAATACAACCAATAGCTAACTCATTTATACTTCATGATCACATAAGCTGTAAATGTTATGCTATAAGAGTATGGTATAGATTGCCATGAGCGTTATGAATAGTAATTTAATATAATATATATGATACTTGATATTACATAATGTGAAATAATAGCAGGTATAGATTTTTCCTGCTCTCAATCTATTTATGATGTACTTTCAGATTGCAAAGGTCACAAATAGCTATAGTCCACTGAGGGCATCATGCTGTCCGTGTTGACTGATTGGTGGATAGGTTGAGCTCTGTAACACCTGCATGGGCTGAATTCTTCAGTGCCTCAGGGCCTTGAACTGGACTGAGACCTACTAATTGGCTGACCCCGGGGCAACGTGGCAGGCACAAAATCCGGTAGCTTAAGGGCAAATGCCCCAGGACAGGGGAGAAGAAAGTAATCAATCAGAAATGATGTCATGACTGTTTGGAACATGCTCCACCACAGCTGCCTGTAGCTAGGGACCACTTCATAGATGTGAAGCAAGATAGATCCTCCGTAAAGAAATGAGTAGAGAACAAAATATTCAATAAAAAAGCCAGGTTAAAGGTTCACACTGCCCGAGGGAGGTGAGAGAACATTCTGTGACATTATTAGTTCTACTCACCCAACAAAGGGGGAGAGGTATACACTGCAGGGGTGTGGGAGTAATAGCCAACGGGTTTGTTCTGAGGTCACAACAAACTCTCAGGACAAACTCCAGAGGCAACATAAGCGCCCCCATTAAACCTACGAGTACTCAATTCAATTTTGACATTTTCCCATCAGGGGACCTGCATTGGACAAGGCTGCAATGTTGTACAACAGATTGGTCTAAATGACCTCTAAACGAGGCAATGATTTGACTACATAATGACCAATTAGATTGTCTTCCACCTCCAAACAAGGTATAATACCGTAAGAGAACAAGCTTTGAGGTGAGATGAAGATACAAGATCTGGTCTGTTAACACCTTGGAGATTAAAGGATGAAGTCATTTGTATCCCACAGTCCTATGGAAATAAAACAAGAACTATTTGGTAATGAATAACATTGTTATTCCAAATCCTCAATCACAACTGTAAAAATACTCTCGAGACACAGAAATGCAGCAATCACTATGCCAACATCAAAGCTTGTTATAATGCTGCTTGTAATCTGACCTATGTCAGTGGAAGTCGAATTGTATTGAAATAAACATTGTTCTTTGAGTGAGTTACCATTGAAAATGTTTTATACAGTTCATTGAAGTTGTACTTGGGCAGAACCTCTGAGATTTTTGCTGGCAGTCAGGAGCACTTTGAAAGCACATTATGTTGGGCCAGCAGTCCCGTATCAGTTGGCTGCTGTAACGTTGACATTTTAAGTCTTGGCTTTTCCTGTGCCAGATCTATCTCTCCAGATTTGAGTGTCTTTGTAGTATGATACTGCGAGGTCATCTGTGGTGGATATCAGACTGTTAGAATGTCCGCGGCTTTGACATTTCAAGTCCTGGATATACACTGCACCAGATGTATCATGAAAAATATCTCTCAACATCTTTGGGTGTCATTTTTCACCAGATACACAGGGTTCAACGGATGCGAATTACCACTGTGCAGGTCAGACGAGGTATGGTTTTGTCATATCATATCTCGCAATTTGTCATTTCTCTACTCTTATCACTTTTACGATACACTGCAATGCCACTGAGATTAAATGGAAGACGTTCACTTACATGTTCAGATTTATGAATCTCACTGAGACAAACCATGTGCACTGAATTTTTAGACTGAGGCTTAAATAAATGGATCTCTAAAATAACACTATCATAATAGCTCCTCTGTCTTAGAATATATGTTCATTCTGGCAATACATTGTTTTTTATTGCTAATTGCTGTACAGAGTAGAGATATATTCTTCCTGTACTGTTATGATAATGTCAGCTGCATAGATATCTAGGTTGTGGCTGCAATTTTTAATTCCCTTATTATAATATAATTTGCTGTTACTAATTGAGTCAGCAAGGGGCTCAAGATCAATATGCAAATACAAGCGTAGATAGCAGGCCACCCTGATTTGCGCTTCTATCCCTATTACCAGAGGGGGGCCGGGACGGATTTACTACCATCCTAAACCTTCGGGCGATTGATAGATTGCTTGAGTCCATTTGACAGTCAAGTTATCACAAAGCCCAAAGCAACACTAGGCAATAAATAAATACTTCCATTCAATGTCAACCGCTGATATAATAAGGCATTTTTGTCCAGTCTGGATTCAATATTAACACACATATAGAAAATATCATCAGAAATGAAAGACAGCATCCCTACAAATGACACACATCTGAATAGGGATGGAAAGATTATTTCACTGGGCACATTAATAGGTAATGGTGAGCCTTGCAGATGCTGATTAATCTTGAGCTTTTTGTTTCTTCATTACAATGGACACTTATTTAAATGTTGTATGGGTCAAATGAAAAATACAAACCTTACAATAACCTGGTTGCATAAATTTGCACAC
Source organism: Esox niger (assembly GCA_016801105.1). Lineage (NCBI taxonomy): Eukaryota > Metazoa > Chordata > Actinopteri > Esociformes > Esocidae > Esox > Esox niger. Next base: position 54,665 of record JACXGJ010001756.1, read on the forward strand.
CCTCTTATAACTGGGGATGTAGCTGTGTTCAGCATTAACCAATCACATTCCAAGTCATGTTAAATAGCACTCATTAAACATCTACCATCATTTAAAGTGACTCTGATTAATCACAAATCATGTTCAGCTATGACATTTTCCTAGTTTCATCTCAGAGCAAAGCCATGGTCCGCAGAGAGCTTCCAAAGCATCAGAGGGATCTTATTTTTGAAAGATATGAGTCAGGAGAAGGGCACAAAATAATTTCCAAAGCATTAGATATACCATGGAACACAGTGAAGACAGTCATCATCAAGTGGAGGAAATATGACACAATAGAGACATTACCAAGATCTGGACATCCCTCCAAAATTGATGAAAAGACGAGAAGAAAACTGGTCAGGGAGGCTTCCAAGTGGCCTACAGCAACATTAAAAGAGCTGCAGGAGTTTCTGGCAAGTACTGGCTGTGTGCTACATGTGACAACAACCTCCCTTATTCTTCATATGAATGGGCTATGGGATAGGGTGGCAAGAAGGAAGCCTTTTCCGACAGAATAACATCCAAGCCCTGGCTGATATTAACAAAAACAAACATCAAATCACCCAAAAGCACTTGGGAAAACATGTTATCTGATGCTCTGACCAAGGTCCATAATTTCAAAAGGTATGTTTGGCACAAAAACAACTCTGCATATCACTCGAAGAACACCATATGCACAGTGAAGCATGGTGGTGGCAGCATCTTGCTTTGGGGCTGTTTTTCTTTAGCTGGTACCGGGGCCCCTACCAAAGATTTTATTCCATCACTCGCATTACTTTTTACTGCATATCACATCACTTTTTACTGCACTAATTGTGTAGGTAATCAGTTTATAAGTGCAATAAGGCATCTTGGGGGTTTGTGATATATGGCCAACATACCATGGCTAAGAACTGTGTCCAGACACAAGTGATGCATTGTGCCAAAGAAATGCTCTTTGTTTTGGTGTATTAGATTAGATTCTACTTTATTATCATTGAACAGTACAAGTACAGAACAACGAAATGCAGTAAGCATCTAACCAGAAGTGCAAATAGAGGGCAGAAAATGTATGTATTTACAAGTATTAGGTACAGTGTATATAAAAAGTGCATGTGCAGCTGCAATGCAGGAATTGCAGCGGTCAGGTTCCAGTGGTAGGCACGTACCTGTAAACACTGGAAACTTCCATTATCAGGCTTTGCAAGGCAGTGTCAGAGTAGTACAACGAAATAATGCAACAAGGTCCCTGCGAGGTGTGGGGGGTTATGGTAAGTGATGGTCACAGAGTTCAGCAGGGTTACAGTGGATGGGAAGAAACTTGGCCAAATACTACAGTTCCTTGTACATTATAAGCTTACACAGTAAAAAAAAATTGTATTGGGGAGGGACACTGGAAACAGACATTGGAGGGTGTGTTCTGGGCCCTGCTAGGCATTTTAAAAGAGAAGTGCAAGGGGAGGAGATGAGAGAGAAATAAAAACCAAAGGTCTAACCCCTTTTAAGTGGAGACTTCATCTTTGGGGTGGCCACCCGGTGGGGGTTTGGAGGAATGGGTGCTGGTGCTTGTTATTTTGGTGGCCTCTGCACCCTCCATCTTGCAGCCGTTCACTTTGAATCTTCGCTGCTTGCCTTCGCATTGAGCTGCTTTCTAGAAGCCCTTGAATGCCCCCTCTGACAAGCTCTGAAGGGGAGGTGTGTAGGGGAGGGGCAGACCCTGTTTCTTTTGGGGGTGTCAGTGCAATGCTGATTTGTGTGGATGGGAGCAGTTGTGCCACAATGTGTCCTTTTATTTGGAAATTGGGTCTAATCCTACACAAAGTATTCCTGGTACGTTTGCATTTTTTTCTACACTGATAATGCTTGTTGAGGAAAGCACCCTTTAATATAAAGCGGGCTATTTGTTATTACTCTCTGATTTGTTAAGTGACCTGTTAAGAGTACAGCAGGTCTGCTGTAAAGACAGGACTCTCAGACATCTGAGTTTCTCCCTAATCCATTGCACTGATGGGCTTTGTACAGACGATGATTCCTCCGATATAAAAGTTTGTGTTATTAAAAAATCTTAAAACCTCTTAAAATCTTGTTTTTTGGTTAAGAGGAGTGATATCTGACACTACATCTACATAGATCTCTTAATATTACTGACCATTAATATGGCATACTAATACAATTATTAGAATTACTTGTGAGATGAATTTGAAATTTCCTTCAAGAAAGTAAACACAAATTGTTAGATTTCTCTGTCCTTTAAGCCGCACACTAATCACAGATCTCATTATTCTCATTGCTGTTTAACCATTTGACAAGTTATCCTTGATTTAATTATTCTGCTATATCAATTGCTTCATGTATTAAGTCAGAAAATGTAGAGATAATTTGTGTTGACCTATAAATATTCATATTCAAATGGTCAAAATGGTCAGTAAATGGATAGTCTTTAACCAATCAGAATGTTGGCTGACTCTAGCCTTACCCATCGGTTTCTTTGAACAATCTGAAGGGTCAGTGTTTTTACATTCTGGAAAATGATTTTTTTACATAAAAAAAATCCAGAGTCATCATGGAGGAATACACTAGTTTGCACCAAACCAGAAAAGGAACCAGGCAAGCCTAGTTCAGCCGGGCCGTAATTAAAAGTTATAGATGTTGTTGCCCTTGCAGGATTCAAATTCAGGGCTCTCATGTAAGAGGCTGTATCATTAAACATTACACCAAAGAGCTGTATGTTTGTGAGTGTCGGTAAAGCATCTCAATAGATCATTTTATCATGAATTAATATTATGCCAACTTTGAATATTTTACTAGACAGCATTAAGCATTGTGTTAATCTGGCTTATTATGTTTACCTCTACCACAAATATCATCTATGAACTGCATGGCTTTTGCCACTGACCGTTATAACAGCTTATTAGCCAATAATAGGCTTACTAGTATCTACTAATTTACTCTTTGGAATAGTCAAAAGAATGTATCAATTGCTAGCGAGACTGAAGATGAACTTTACACTGGAAAAGCTATTTATTTTCATGGAACAAGAATGTTCCTTTTTATTTAATTCATGAATGATATTGATAAAATAACTGCCAATATCAGTGATCAGCTATAACATTATGACTACTGATAGGTGAAGTGAATAACACTGATCTCTTTATAATGGCACCTGTCAGTGGGTGGGATGTGTATCACATCAGCCCATGCTAGTATCCATTTCCATTGATCAGGACAGAAAAGCATTATGGCAGCAATTTACTCTAAACTCACCATATATACTCTACATTTAGGGTTGATGGATGGGCATTTTGGGATTACATCTGGATGATGGTTGAGAGGTTGACACGCAGAAACACACACAATATATCAGCCTATGATGGCTGATCCAAAGGCAGTTCCAACTCTTTGCAGCATATCATTTGAACCGTTGGGACTAAGGTATGAACAGTCCTAAGGATCTTTACCATGGTGTCCCAGATGTTTAAATAGCTGAACATTTCAGATGAGGAAGACGTGTTTCTCTCCTGTTTCTCTTCATAATTAAAATGGATGATAATCAAAAAAAATTGTATTTAATCTAATCATAGAATTGCTCATATTTTGTACGAGAATATTATAAAAAATTTGGCCCTACCTCACATTAACTCGGTTGTGAGAATAACTTAAAAAGCAAGTTTTAATTGCATTTTGATGGTCTTAGTTGGGCTCTACAATTGTCATGCTGCATCAGTTCTAGAGGAACACTGGTGAAAATGTTGGAAGATACCTAGAGAGGAACCAGGCTCAGAGGGGTGACCGGTCCTCTTCTGGCTGTGCCGGGTGAACATATTAAGACTCCAAATTGTAATAGTTACTGGATGCATGTGGGCTGGGCCCGGAGTCAATTTTAACCTAGTCCAGATCGGAGGCATGACCAGATGGACAAGGACAGGGACAGACGGGGGGAGGGGGTCAATTTCAATTTCATAAATCAATCCATTATTTTCCTTGTTTTGGGCAAACATAAATACTACTATATAAATCTGTAAATGCCTTTGTCAATCAAGTACAGTTTAAGGAAACGTCTATCTTTGATTTGTTATATTTGGTTTGTTAATTTTGTGTCCCCAATCAATGCTCAGTTTAGGGCCCACCCCAACACTATCAACAATTTTAGCCTTACCACATACACCAGTATCTGCTAAAATCCTATGTAATTATAAGAGTATCGCAATACAGTATCGTCAGTTCATTTGAACTTAAGTGTTTGCAAGTAAATTACTATTGGAGTTTTTCTTTCTCACCTTCTAGTAATTGCTAACAATAAAACCTGACATTTATCAGGGATGGATTTATTCCTTTTATTCCTTTATCTTCTTAAATATTATGCTGCAGTAGGATGCAAGCGCTTAATTCATTAATTTCCACTGACAGAAGCAGACCTAGCTAGGTGGTTTGCTAAGGTATCGCACATGTCATGAGGCAGATACTATTTGCACCCATTGTGTTTGTACATAGCCAAAAATGATATTTGCACCTGGGATGGAATAGCCCATGTATGTATTTACACCTGGGGTGGAATTAAAGACAGATGCTAGTAACAGTACCCATATGGAAGTTGGTGTAGCCAGTAACCATATGGAAAATAAATACCTTTTTATATGTAGAATATATGCTGAATACTTTTAACTTAATTCAAAATACATTTCAGGTATCAAAATGTATTTAACCTTTTACTCTGAAATGTATTTAAAATGTATAACTTCATTTCAGTTTTGTCCAAATGTATTTCACACACATTATAATGAGAAATGCTTTCATTACAATATGTATTTTGTATAGAAAATCTCTCTTGAAGCCCATATTAAAATGCATTTACTGTGAAAGTAAGAAGATTAAATGTAAATTCCGACAAATTGATCATATAATTGTTAGGTGTTACAACACATTTTATAGATATACATTACCAAAATACATTTCATCTTACGGTCACAAATATATTCTAACGTACTATACAAACTTGGTAAGGCCACTATTTGCCAGTCAAATGAAGTCATGTTGGGAGTAGTCGTTAGTGCAAATTACTGTGGAACATAAAGGTTGTTGTCAGGACTGCAGGTAAGGATGGGGCGGCCACCTGGCTGTAGTTCCTAATGAAACGGCGATAAGTTTGCAAAACACAGAAATCTCTGCAGCTCCTTCCTAGTGCCGGGGACTGGGCAGTCTACCACTGCCTTAACCTTAGATGGGTCAAGCCTGACCTGCCACGCCAAAACGATATATACCAGGAGACGGTGGCAGCATGAAATTTGCATTTCTCCGCTTTGACAAACATCGATTTATCAGGAGGCGGTGTAGGACTTGGCGAACATACTGGACGTGCTCGGCGGGGCTCTTGGAGAATATCAAGATATCGTCTAGATACACGAAAGCAAAGCGTCCGATCATGTCCCCCAGTACGTCATTTATAAAATCCTGAAACACTGCGGGTGCGTTGGTGAGACCAAACCGCATGACCAAGCATTCGAAATGCCCCATGGGAGTGTGGAAGCCTCTTAACCACTCGTCCCCCTCTTATCCTCACCAAGTGGTAGGCATTACGGAGATCCAGCTTAGTGAAAACGGAGGCTCCCTGCAAGGAATCAAACACGGAATTAATCAGGGGGAGAGGGTAATTATTCTGGATGGTAATGTTGTTGACATTCCAGACCGTTTAGCCAAAAATGCCCCAGCTGCATCCGCTCGGGATTCGGGGTTCTCGAACCGTCCTCAGCCTCCTGGGAAAACCAGGCTGCATTGCAGCAGGAAAGACCGACACAACCCGTCGCCGTCATACCTCTCGGGTGTGTGAACCCAAGGTTCATGATCCGGAGTGGTTACCGGTCGGGGCTCTGGCGCGGAGGTAGGAGCGATGGGAGGTCGTAGCCGATCCCGGATTGCGGAGTGCCGACTGGTGCTGGGCCAAGACGCCGTCCTGGGAGGTGACGGCCTGACGCACGGCATCCAAAGCCGCTGGATCCATAATGGCCAGATCAATTCTGTCAGTACTGCAGGTAAGGATCCAAGCGCGGACTAAGGAGGAACGGAGCCGTGACAGGTAGCGGGTACGGGAATGGGCAGCCAGACGTCTCACGTAGCGATAGCGAAAGCACAAACGAGCAGCAGGCAGAGTAGTCGGGGACGTGCAGTTGGTCGGTAAACGAATGGGCGGCAGCAGTACAGTCAGGGAGTAGGCAGAATAGTCGGGGACAGGCGAGAGATCAGAACTCTGGCGGGGAACAGACGTTCAGACAGGGCTCAGGCAGAATAGTCGGGGGCGGGCGATCCGTCGGTCGATCGATCGATCGATCGATCGATCGATCGATCGATACACGGATATGCAGGACGAGGGCTTATTGAGTGCTAGATGTGGCATGTGAACATAAACCATTGATCCCGCAGGGCAGAGGTGACAGGGAGATGCATAAATACGGTCGGTGATGAGGAGAGTGGGAGCAGGTGTGTGAGTGGTGATTGGGAACAGGTGTGAGGAACAGGTGCACGCTGGCAGCTCAGGGACGCGAGCTCCCGCCTCTGCGCGCATGCGGAGGTGGGGACGTGACAGTTGTAAGCTCGTAACACAGCCTGCCAAGTGCTACAGTATATTTAGACATGCTTTTTATAAATAAATGTAAGCGGCCAATTTCAAACATTTTGACATGTTTTTACCAAATGTATTCAGGAATCTATTCTCCAAATGTGTTCGGAAATATACTTTCCAAATGTATTAAAAAATATATTTCATATAAAATGATTTTAGTATGGGTAGCTAGCTAGCAATTACACTACTAGTTAGCAAAAGTACTGTATGCCTTCATCATTGCTGGCAAACGTTTGCTAAATTACTTGGCTAATGTCTAACATTTCTTAAATTAGCTGGGCATAGCCAACAATAGATGTTTGCACATTGGATCATTTTAGTTTACTTAAACAAACAGCGAGAAAACCCAAAGTTGCTGAAAAAGTTATATTTTGTGTTATATGTAGCCTGCCTTTTTAATTGAATCCTCCTGTGGCACCTGCAACCATTGAGGCACATAGCTATAAACTTTTGTATTTTTTTAGATTAGATCGAGCTCACAACCTTCAGATTATGAGACTGATGCCTTACCTATTGCGCTAAGGAGTGAGCTGACATAGCTGTGACCAGTATCTTTTGCCGTCTGCTGCCGTCGATGTACATAGTTATCCATTACACATTATTTCATTTATTTGGGTGGGAGTAAATAGCTGATTAGCTGTTGTGTGCAAACACCCAGGTGCAAATAGACACACTTTTTAAATAAATAGATATTCAGACAGGGTTTGTGTTGTGTGTAAATGGAGAGTTAAGCCCAAAAGTATTCATACAAATGCCATATTTTGAGCTGTAATTAATTTGTATTTGACCAATAGGTTTCTTCTGGCTGGAAATGACATAAACAAGTGACACAACAGGGAAAGACATTGTGCTGATGAATAACATAACAATTGTAGAAAGAATGCAGTGTCCAACATTATTCATACCCCTTGAAATTGTTTTGCAAATGTTTGAGAAAATGCAATTTTCTATGCCATTTAAAATGGTCTCTCAAAATCCCTCAGGAGAGAGCTTTCTAATCACCTATAAATTGAGAACAGTTGAACAGCAGTACATGTAGTTCTCTAGTCAGTTACTAGTCAACTGCAAGTGATGGCTAAAAACAGAAAGATGTACGTTATTCATTTGTGTCTCTAGCGCAATGTCTTACTGTGTTTTTCCTGTATTGAAAAATGGCCAAGCACTGTTCCATTGACAGGTCTACATTAATGGCAGAGTATTTGCTTAAGTTTATGCTTTCGTTGCGGTATGTGCAGATGCAGACATTCTACACAATAAAATAAAATAATTCCTAGTAATGCGCTGGTTGAATCGTTTTATAACCCACAGTTCGCTCAGTGAAATCCATGGTGCCGGCGAGATGGGCAGCACAGTCGTCAGATAAGCTTGCAGCAAGTTAGCTATTTTAATGTCAGCTGAAATCAGATGAAACTGTGAAATGGCTCGGGTTTGGTTGGACTCTTAGTCCAGTTTCCCCCACGGTCATTGCTTTTCTTCCTCTTCTTCATGCTCCTCCTCTCATTCTAACTCTTCCCTTTACCTTTCACTCTAATGTGGACATCAACTGTTCAAATTATCTGCAACCATTTTATTCATGGAAACATCCTGATGATTTGTTGACTTATTATGCTTTATAGTGTTTACATCTCAACAACTGTCTTTTGAGTCTAATAAGTACAGTAGTTTGTGTTTGATTATTGAAAGGCAGTGTTTTCTACAAAACATTGACAATTGTGCTTTACAAAGAGTATTTGTATTGTACAGGTTTTCTAAGAAAGTGTGTGTGGTATGAAAACCTTGAACAAGACTTGTACATACAATAGCATGTACATTGTTCATAGGGCCAGTTTTAGTGCCCTAGCCACTGTGAACAACTGTAATTGCTTCAAAGAATATATATTGATCCTTTTTAACTTTCTGTTTTGTCTGGTTGGACTCAAGTCTAACCTGTTAATCTTTTTGAAGACATTATAGGTGAATGTATTTGCACTGTTTAAGTTATTTATTTTTTCTGATGACTATTTTTGTTTTTAGGTTTTCATTAGTATTCCTGTATTGCAAAATTGCAAAAATTTCTGTTGTGTGAATGCTGTATCAAAAACCAACATTGTTCATTTTTACCAATTTAAATTAACAATGGATGCATATAAATAAAACAAAGTTATTGCTCTCTAAGTGCTTTTAAGGATGTAGGATAATAATGAGTAATACATTACACTTCTTTATGCCACTTCCTTGCTCCCAAAATGACAGCACTTTGTGCATGACATATTGTGACATTTGCAATTCACTGGATCTGATTTTGGATAAGACACCCTGACATATGCGTTCTACTGGATCTCAATTCCACAACAGGTCTGTTCTCTGGCAGCCCCACTTCACCTTGTATGACAGCTGCCATTTCTTCCAGCTACTGAGAGTAGTCTTTCTTTAGAGACGAGTGAAGGCACAAATGTCTGAACTGGATGACTGGCCAATTCTGGCTCATTGAATCACATAGAGCTGTCATTCTAACTCATTAACTCTATGTAAGAGAAGAAGAGAGTGTATGTCAGTGTGTGTGTGTGTGCTCAAACAACCAACATACAATAGATAGCCTTAAAATGTGGCAATTCTCTGGAAGAGTGCTAGTCCCTGTTTGAGAAAGTACCACTTCTCAGATCTCATTGCCAGTCTGCCAAATCAGCTGCTGTACTGTGGCCCTGCACATGTTTTTCTGTGGCTTCTGAGTGAGGGATCAATGGCGCTATAGATGCATCACCATGCACCTGTATACTGTATATCTCTCTCATGTTATTGGCAGTTACTATTGGTTTATGTTTTTGAGTGATTATATATGCCTGTTGTGCGTGTTATACTCAGGTTAAACAGAGAATGGTTGAATTGGATTAAAGCTAATTAGATCATTGATGAACTCATTTAGTATTTTAAATGTGTTCTGCAGTCAATTTTTGGGTCTGATGAATCGAAACTGTCTGGTATGATCAAACTGACTAATATAATTACATGTTGTCACTGGGGATACATCTTAAAAGCAGTACAAGCTTCATTACTCCACGTTACTAGTGATTGTTCCCTCGTCAACCTAACACCACCTTTTCATTTCCTTTGTATTTGCAGAACAAGAGCTTGAAAAATAAACTTCTATCAGGCAACAAGCTGTGCGATGTCCATGCTGAAGAGGTAAGCCTTTTGAATCATATTGACAAACAGTCAGCATGGGTTATGAAAGTTTTTACTTTGATGTGATTGAATTGGGGCCTATGTCTTGATTGATTAGATTGGCCTCCATTGTACATTCAGTGTATCTGATCATGCTTCCATAAAGGGAATTAAAATAATGCTTCTGTATTATTTAAAAACTGATGGAATTGGGTATTGCAGACTTCATCAATGTAGTTGTCATTAAGGCTATAGAAACTCTTTAGCTTTTAATAAAAAGAAAACCCTTTATTTTGAAGTGGCCCAATCTCCCTGGCACACAATTATCCTTAGGGCAGCCAAGCCGGAGAACGTAACCATACTAAATAACATCCAGGGCAGATGCTTTCTGGATATGTGTATTATTAGATTTGAGGACTGACTGCCGGTGGTCATAGAATTAGTAGTTGCTTCGGCATTGTCCATCTTTTGGCCATCATCTTCTTCAGCAACCTATGGCTTGACAGATTTCAACATAAATTATAGCCTGAAATGGCTAAATAAATATTTGTCATTGTCTATGATGAAATCAACCCAGTTACGGAGCTCTTTGGCAGCTCAGCCTAGAGCCATAGTCCTTTTAAAAGAGCAAGGTCTGCCATCATTAGGGTAACTGCTTGACCCAGAACCACTGGTTTATTTATCCTTTCACTAGTCGATTTAAGACCTGTCAGATAATCTAGATGCCAGCCACCGGAATTAAAGCAACCATTTATGATCTCCAAGTGTGTCGATACGGTCTGAGTGACTTAGGAAGAGCCAGGTAAAGCAAGTTTATTAGTCTAGCTCATTACATACACAATGGCATTTCAAACCTTACAAACGCATGAACAACAGAAGAGAGAAAATGCAGAATAAAGTGTAATAAATATTAATACAGGACAGGTACAACACAAGCCCACAGCATTATTCGATGTATCAATCTGCGATGACGTCTACACTCATTACAACCATGTGCAACGTTTTCATGAATAACATTTGGAAATGATCGCATGTCTCTTCCCGTGCTTGAATATGAGATTTTGTGAACGATTTGGTTTAGTGAAAGATTAGTATTACAGTCTCATAAAGCATGAACAATACACATTTGAACTTCTTTCGATCTTTCGTAAATGAAAATTGAAATTTAAGCAAACTGAGGGTTTTTGTTGTGGGAAATTTTGATCTTCCCTGCTTTTCATGCTTTCTTTTTCTTTTACATTGTTGAATTTTTTTGTTAAAGCCCCAGCAGCAATTTTTTTGTCATTCAGGAAGGAAGGTGTAACACCAAGACGTTTTCCCTTAGTGACATGTTCAGTGAAGAGAAACCAAAATCCTTCAGAGCTTGACCGGTGCACTTCCTATAATCTTTATCCTGCTATTCAAGGGCCACTTCAGGGCTTCCTCACATGCATAATGGCACAACCTATAAATAACTTGTCTCTCTCAAAGCAAGTGAATTTAGCCTTGACTTCAGATTAGAATATAGCAGTTTGAGTATTTTATTAGGATAACAAAATACACCTGTGGATATTGAATTCATGGGGTTTCTTTAATATTTTATTTCACTGATATTTGATTATATTTTGCTTGTAGATGAAAGTGAATATCCCACTGTGTTGTTGCATATTCATTTGTTTCAGGCACATATAACATATTTATGATTAGCTGATGCCAAAACAAGCTTAATGACCCCGATTGAAAAAAATTGCCTTAATGGAGTTATATTGGAAAGTTACTCAGATATATATTAAATATTTTATGATAGACCTGAGGCATGAGTGTTAAATGGAGGCGGGATGGCTGTCTTGGGATGTCCAACTACTGTGGGAATAGAAATAATAACTTAAAGCAACTCAACAAAAAAGGCAAGTAGCTGTTTTGTTGCCTAGGGGTGACTGAGCTCATGTACTTTGAACATGGATTCAAAATGGATTCAAAACATTGTCTGTTGATGATGATGATAGTTATGCAAGTACATTTTCAGCGAATCACAGCCATCATGCGTGGCTCGAAATCGAGGAGGAAGGGAGAGGGAGCCTGGCTGAAATAGTTAGACTAGGCAGTCAAAATAGACATTCTATCTCATCACATTATTTTGGCAAGCCAATTTCATTCAGGTTTGGGAATGTACCATCTATATTTGAAAACTTATATTTGAAAACTTCCCAATTTTCCTATATCAAAACCTTTTTGAGAGCCTGAAAATGTTCTCAATGTTCCTACTTCACAACCATTTGGATTATGAGTGATGAACCAATTTTAACCTGCATCCGTTTACACTTCACCTCCTTTAAGCATTTGTCAACAGGCCATTGGTACATGGGTCAATGGACATTTTTCAGGTAATCAACAGCATTGTACCAAAAAATAAACATTTGATTAATCAATAGTTTCTTCTCTCTCAGCATTAATTTCTCCTCTATTGACTGAGGTTTCTGTGAGTTGTTTTTCATTTGCATGTGAGTGTGCATAGGTTTTGAGACTGACTTGATGCCATAAACTGAAGCTCCAGGCTACAACAGTATTTATTTGTCAGTGGGTATCCAGGAAAGGTTTTTCCAGCCAAGAACAACAGGCATTCTTACAAATTATCTGGGTTTAGATGAATAGATATGTTCTAGGTGTATTGAAGCTTGACCCCTCACTGCCCAATCAAAACATGGAGCATGGCTACAAAATGTGGCGTTCTTCAAGTTGTGTATTTATTTTATTTGTTTCCTTAGAATGAAGTCCAGTTTCCAATATAAATATTGGAATGTATATTATTATAAAAACAATGTATATTATTGTTTTTAAATAGCCCTCAGAAAGAGAATATTTTAGCCCTATCCCATTTTTGATCAATTCTGAATGTTTACAGTCCATATAGTAATAATTGTGTATCTTATATAAACATGCTATTGTTTCTGACCAGAAAACTTTTTCAACTATAATTTATGCAGGCCATTATTGTAGGTTGGGCACAAAAATAAGGCTAGGAGTTAAAGAGCAATTGACAGCCTACAACCATCGGGCAACCTTTTGCAATATACAATGCCTCAACCTAGACTAATGCATACCAAAGCAGTGGATTGTTATGCAACATTGCTTAAGAGTCATATTAAATTAAGCATAGCTGGACAGGTGTAAAGGGACACTTAAACAATAGGAGTCTCCATCACTACAAGCTACTACCACTGGATTGTCCCACCTAAACTCTGTGGGGATGCACTTTCCAGCCCCAGCTCTCAGCTTGGGAGATTAATGTAAATGCTAAAAAAAGGATAATTTGTGATGGAGTAAAATTTAACACTTTTGTAAGCTGAGAAAAGTTTTGACGGCCCGCTTAACAATTTAAAGGGCAGAGAAAACCCTGCCCTTCGATTTGTACACTAGCAAGCTTCCATTAGACTGATACATTACTGATCCTTGCATAGCAGTTTAAAAAAGAACGCTGGCGTTAACAGGTCAAAGTATGTTTAAAATGACTGAAATTAGAGCCCTCAATGTCCTTGAAACCAACTTAAGGAGCTAGAATTAACCTTCTTTTCAACCTTATCCCTTTTATGCATTCTTTTAGAATAGGTATTTCTACCTTTCATGATATTCACCTTCAGCTTTTGAGAAGTTCCTTCCCGGTGGGGAGAGAAAAAAAAAAAGTGTTTAACTCACACTGGTGAAAAGGCTCAGCGTGCTCCTCACAGCAAGAACCCTAGAGAACTGAGCGACTTAACTGTATCTCGGCATCAGGGATGCCAACCCCCAATATGTTTCCATGAGCTCACTGATGTGTATCCATAGCAATGTCAGGGAGAACCTGGCGCCCGTGTACATTTGTGCACAAAGGGCGTTCAAGGTTGGAGGCCAGGGAGATATGTGCATTTCCCATGAATGTCTGAGCTGTGCGTGTATTAGGTGTGTGCCCAGCGTGTGTGAGCATGTGTGGTCGTCGAGACGAGAAGGGAGAGGTGTTACCAGGGAACTGAATGTGTGGTAGCGGTTTTGTGGAGTGGAGTGGGAGTGAGAATAGGGTTTTTAGACAGTGGGCAAGTAGCCAGTGCGTGACTGAATCATTGTGTGGGCTATGCAGTTCACTGAACGGGAGATTTTACATTTTCTTGCTCTCTGTAGGTCCCTCCTTTGAGCCGGAGCTTTGCCCGGGGAACACGCACAAAGGAGTGCTCCGCTGCAGCCAGCAAAATCCTGCTACGTGATCTAAAACCAATTTCGCTATTTGAATAAGCTAACACTTATTTTCTTATCTTCTCTTTGCAGTCCAAAAAAATCCAGGCTCAACTGAAAGAGCTGCGGTACGGGAAAAAGGATTTAATTTTCAAGGTAAGCACATAGTGAAGGGGTGGCTCTGCTTTATTATGGTTTCCAGACCAGGAGTAAACAGGTGCTTCAGAACACCTTGAAAATATGATCAGGTGTAGGTGGTGGTGGCGGGGGTCCTTAATTGTTTCCACTATTAGTAAGTACCCATTACCCCATTGCTTTCAGCTTTCCAACATGCTTTATATCAGTGGTACCCTACCAGTGACAACCTGATTAAGCTGCAGGCTTGTTTTTGGGAGTGGATGATCAGAGGGCCGGAATATTTTTGATATAAATATACACAATTCTTCAAATTGACTGCTCACCAGTATATTGTATTTAAAAATAACATTACATAATCTCTTTTATTTTAGGTGTAGAAATACTGTTAAATGTTTTATATGAATTCCTGGGGATTTCATTCTATATTGATATAAAACCCTGGGGGCCACCAATCCCCTCCTAAATAACAATACAATTATTTGATGGGCCAAAATAAATCACTAATAGGCCTGTGATCCGCCCATTACTGCACTCACCCTGGATTCATTTGGTTTCATGATGTGTACAACACTGGACAGATAGACTGCTGGTTTCTGATGTGTTTGTGCTGTCTTGTTAACTCGTATTGTTATTGTCATGTCACACATTATTTAGCCTACACTGTTTTCACACTTGTGACAAAAAGAATGTAATAGAAAAAACAGTAGCAATCAACATGGTGTTGAAAATACCACAACAAAAAGGGTGTTATAAAAACGAGTATTGAATGTTGTCTGTGAAGACCCATTGGATGCTCTATCATACATTTTACATGCGATTAACCAACCCCAATAAAGTATGTGGAGGAAAAGGTCTGTTGTATAAGGAAAAATATGTGCTTACACACATGCACTTATAATCTCATTCTAATTGGATAAATTGACCTTTTTATGTGTTGTATTTTTTGTATCTAAGGATTCGTGTAATAATCATTGGCATTTACGGGCCCATAGACTGACCTTTTGGTTCTTGTTTGCAGGGCTGGGTAGAGAAATGTCACTTGACATTTCTGCCATGGTGCCTCCTAATACCATTTCATAAATGCAAAATTTGATCCTCAGACCTGTCATATTTAAAGCTCTGTCAGATGGAACAGTAACGGCATTAGTTAGAAAAGGGCTCGTTTTTCAGTCTTCACCACTTAATGTAATACTTCATATAGCACATCGCTTAATACGCATGTTTATACTACACTACCGGTCAAAAGTTTTAGAACACCTCCATTTTCCCAGATTTTATTAAAGGTCACACAGTTTATTGTCGTAATGTATTCTGAAATTAAATCAATTGGAGACAGCAAAGAAATCATAACAATTAATATAATCTAATCAAATTATTTGTTTCATCAAAGTAGCCACCTTTTGCAGACATAACACCTCAACATATTTGTGACATTCTTTCTACAATGGAAATCAAATTAGGTTCAGAAAGTTCTTACCAACATTTCCAGATTTTCCCACAAATGTGTTACACTTGTAGGCTGCTTTGCTTTCACCCGTCTACCCAGTTCATCCCAAACCAGCTCGATGGGGTTTATGTCTGGAGACATTTCTGGCCATTCCATGATTTGAAGTTTTTTTCTTGTAAGGTAGTTCTGATATAGCCTGGAGGTATGTTTTAGGTCAATATCTTGATGTAGGATGAACTCCTGTTCAACTAGGTATACACCAGAGGGTATTGCATAAAGCAAAGAAAATGCTGTGGTATCTGTTTTGGTACATGGTGACACTCACTCTATGCAATCACACTTCCTCCATGTTTGCCATTTGGAATCACACACTGAGGAACCATCCTTTTGCCTACTCAACAGCATACAAAACCCTGCGTGATTAAATAAAGATTTTAAGATTTGGATTCCTCAGTCCTTAAGACCGTCTTCATGTCTTCAGTAGTCCACTGGCAGTGTATTATGGTCCCGGCATGCCTTTTCTCATTTTGCCATCTTTGCAATGGCTTTGTTACTGCCACACGACTCATCAAACCTGCAGCTCAAAAAGTCTTCTTCACAGTAGAAACTGAGACTTGCTTACTTTGACCAGTGTTATTTTGTTCTTGAAGCTGTTGTCCTGTGTGCTGCCTATAAGCAAGCTGATGACTCTCAAACATATCTTCTGATTGCCCTGTGGCTTCGGCTTAGCCATGTGACACCTTGGCTTTCTTTGTTAAAGTATTTTTTATTGTCAAATGCACAAAATAACAAGGTGTCGTTCTGAGCAGTGACATTCTTATGACATGGCACGCAAAATCTACTCAGTGGTATTTAGTGAAATATAAAGCAAACCAGGCAAGCCTAGTTCAGCCGGCCCAAAATAGAAAGTGTTGCCCTCTCGAGATTCCAACCCAGGTCGCCCATGTGAAAGGCTGTGTCGTTTACCACTACACCACAGAGCTGTACATTTGCCACCTGTCAGTATAGCCTCTTGTCTATACTGACATCCGGCATCTGTTTATCCCAAACAAATCTGCTTTTGCCACTGGCAATTCTAATAGTTAATTGGCCATTCGTGAATGACATTGATACAGTTGACTAAGGTTTCTTACTAAGTTTACCTCCACCACAAATATCGTCTATGTATACCGTTTGCCACTGGCCTTTTTAACAGCGTATTAGCCAGTAATAAGCTTTACCGGTATCTACTAACTTACTGGAATAGTCATAAGAATTGAGAAATTGCTAGCGAGTCAAAGCCAAAGCTATTTCATTTCATGGCATAAGAATGTATTTTTTTCTTTCATGGCAAAGCAACATACTTTTTTCTTAAATTTGTGAATGACATTTATACAATTACTATCAATAATGATGAGGGTAACTAAACAGTTGCAATTTAACTGTATACAGTTTCAGCCAGCTAGGTTTTCATCAATACTGAATAATTCATATTGCATACTTTGCTTCGCCTACAAGGAGATTTGAACATGGATCCTATAGTTCACGAGCCTGCTTCTCTAACCACTATGCTATTTAACAAGGGTAGTCAGTCAGTCAGTCAGTCAGTGACATTTGCTCCGCTTACGTGGCACACATTTAATAAATTATACATAACAATTTGAACTACAATTCCAAAGAGTGTAGAAAGGAGCTTTATGGACAATATGAAAGAAATAATAAATATTATCAATATAAGTGTAATAGTGCCTGTGAATTTTACATTAAAATGCTAATATACATTGAATGTGCATAGAAAGTCATTAAAATGTCATTTCAATTTCTCTAAAGTAAAGACCTACATGTTTAAGGGTCCAACTCTGCTTTAATACAGACAGAGGTTTTATAAGTAATCAGTACAAGTTGGGACACCTGTAGGAATGGTTAGTGTCAACTTTCAAGGCAAAATTGCTTCCATTGCTGCAGAACAGCTGGATGTTGTGAACCAGTTACTTGCTCCTAGAAATTGTAATTTTTGTATAACTCAGAAATTTATTTTTTAAACAATGTTATTTAAGAAATTGAAAAAATGCTGGTGTTCTATTTCTTTTGAATGATAGTGTGTATACCCAACCGTTCAAAAGTTTGGGGTCATTTAGAAATGTCATTGTTTTCCAATAATTGCAATAAATAATGATTTTTAATTGAAATAATAGGTGTCTCTCAAACGTTGCTTTCGAGAAAGAATCCTCCATTAACAGCAATTACAACCTTGCAGACCTTTGGTATTCTTACTGTCAATTTGTTGAGGTAATCTGTGGAGATTTCCCCCCATTCTTCCTGAAGCACCTCCCACAAGTTGGATTGGCTCAAGGGTGTGTAAGTGATCACTTCTTCCATACCATGCAGTCAAGTTGCTCCTCCAACAGCTTAATAGATTTGAGGTCCAGTGACTGAGCAGGCCACTCCATCATAAACAGAAAACCACCTGGCTGCTTCTTGCCTAAATAGTTCTCGCATTGTGTGTAGTTGGGCCTTGGGTCATTGTCCTGTTGTAAGAGTAAATAGGCTCCAATTAAGTGCTGTCCACAGGGTATGGCATGGCGCTGAAAATAAAATTTCCTTCAAAATGTCCTTTTCCCTGTACAAATCTCCCACTTCACCATGCCCTCACCATACCATTGCCTCCACCATGCATGACAGATGGTGTCAAGCACTCTTTCAGCATCTTTTCATTTGGACTGTGTCTCACAAATTACCTTTTTTGTGATCCAAACACCTCAAAGTTTAGTCTGTCCAATTTTTTTCTCTGTCTGGTGTCTGTGTTATTTTGCCAATTTTCATATTTTCTTTGTATTGGCCAGTCTGAGAGAGTCTGGCTCTTTCTTTGCAACTCTGCCTAAAGGCCAGCATCCCATAGTTGCCTCTTCACTGTTAACATTGACACTGGTGTTTTGCAAAGACTATTTAATAAACCTGTGAAACATCTGTTTCTCAAATTAATCACGGTAATGTATTTCTCATCTTGCGCAGTTGTGGACCCAGGCCTCCCAATCCTCTTTCTATTCTGTTTAGAGCCAGTTTGCACTGTTGTGTGCAGGGAATAGTACACAGCGTTGTACAATTTGTACATAGATCGGTTTCTTGCAAATTTCTCACTTGGAATAGCCGTAATTTCTCAGAAAAAGACCAGACTGAAACGTTTCAGAAGAAAGTTCTTTGTTTTTGGCCATTTTTAACCTGTAATCAAACGCACCATTGCTGATGCTCCAGTTACTAAAATAGTCTAAAGATGGCCATTCAGGTTCTTAGGTTTATTGCTTCGTTCATCAGGTTGTTGCTTTTTAAATTGCATATATTGTTGCTTTATTTTATAATTATTTTCTGTCTAGATATATTTTTGTTTATATACATTTCCTCTTAATTCTACCTGCATAGTTTGTTGGGTGCCATGTAATAAGAATGTAATTGTACAGGATAAGCTGCGTTGTTTGGAGCATTTGACTAATAAACCTTGAAACTTGAAATTAATGATCAATTACCTTTTTAAAACAATTAACCTTAGCAAACTCAATGTGCTATTGGAACACAGGACTGATGGTTGCAGATAATGGGCCTCTGTATGAAGATATTCCTTTAAAAATCAGCTGTTTTCAGCTACAGAAGTCATGTCTACTGTACACTATTTAATATCAGCTTGATATTACTTTAATGGACAATGCATTTGCTTTTCTTTCAAAAACAAGGACATTTCTAAGTGACCCCAAATCTTTGAACAGTTGTATATACTGCCAATATTCTATGGCAAAATATATTATGCAAAGCCTAATTTGATTGAATTTTAGCTTTAGATTTTTTTAACAGTGAGCAATTGGCAAAAGCAGTGAGATTTAGGACAAACATATTTAGTTAATAAAAAAGTCCTATGGTAGTTTGTTCACTGACTGAATGTTTTTTTAGCATTGGTGATGCTAAGGTCAGCAACGAGATAGATCAGTTTTCAAATATGGTTATTAATGACTTTGCCAATAAGCTCCGTACACCAACCATTACATAAAATAAACCTATTTTCTTTTTATATGATTTGTTGAGACAACATGTTTATTTTTGACTGATGCAATCGTACATGAGAGGTCATGAAAGGAGCATAGCTTTTAAATGTGGTCTTTGCTATGTGATAGTTGTAGAAAGCATCATCAAATAAAAATTATGTATCCGTTAGGTGCCAGGTTTTTCTTCTTCCTTGATATCTCGAAAAACACCTATTTCAACAACTGTAATAGCTAGATAATAGTACAACCTATTCCAATCCTGGCAGAAAAGCCACTTTCCTTGTGACCTTATAGCTCTTGATAATACACTCAGCGGTGGCATGTAGAAGATTGTCCCTTTTGTGACTTATTTTATAGACACAATTCCCTGTATATGGGTCACTTCCCATTTGCCTGTATAGTCATCATCGCAAGCAAATGATACTATTTGAATGTTTTTTTTCTCATCTCTATGTAACCCGCTTATATTGTTTCCCCATGGAAACAAACGGAGGGTTTGGATGTGTTTCTTAAGTTATTTTTTCCAAAGAAGCTCATTGAACAGACTCGACAGCCCATGCCACTCCTTGCATTAATGTAAGGAAAACAGCAACATATATAATAATTACAATTTCAGATTGCATCTGTATTCCCACATGGAAATAATATTGTTAGCCACATGCCATTGCTGAAGGAATCATTACAAGCCTCTCACATATATGTGCAGTGAAGTGTTGAGAGCTTCCCTTCCTGAATATTGACCAACAAATTTTGATAATAAGAAAAACTCTATTTGAAATGAGAATTATTTTATCTCCATCATCTAATTACCTCGAAACAGGACCGCTTTCAATCATTTGTAGGCCCTTCAGTATTCATGTACTACTCTTCCTCTATATTCTTCAGTCATTACGTTGTGGGAACAATCACTACTTTCAATAGTTATTTGAAATGTTGAAATTATTTAATATCTTTTATGTCTGTGATTAAAGATCTACTTTGAACAGTGTATTACTTTGGTCTCTCTCTCTAACACAGTTGGACGGCTACAAATAGCTTTATGTGACATTCTCACTTTCCCATAATGGAGGAAAACCTCAAGGGAATAAATTGATTCTTTGGTTTATACGCAAAACTGTTCATTCCAAATCACAGTTATGTCCATGACTTTGCTTTGCAAACAATCCACTGCAATAACCAAACAAAACTTTCCAATGACCAATTGCAAAGCCTAACTAATTTTATTGTTCCTTCTCAGTGGTGCTTTTAATAGCACAATATATAATGTTCTTGTTGTTAACGTAGCTCCAAGACAACTTGATAATATTAGAATTTGGATGCAACCACACAGATTTTAACTTTTCAGATTCTGCCTATTTATTTATGTTGGAGGATGGTGGTCTACAGAAATGATTGCCTGTGAAAAAAGACCAAGATGTGTAGATTTGTTATTCCTCCCGAGATTAGATGCATTGCAGTTTTGACAAACAAAAATGGACAATGACTCATGAATGTGTATGTGTTTTCATACATTTCTTACATAGCTTGAACCTGAATGGACTAACTTGTTCTTTTTAACCTTTCGAAAGAAAAATAAGAACAGGATGAGTTTGTTTTCTTCTTCGTCTTATCAGTTAGAGTTTCTCCACAGCACTATGAATTGGGGTATTTAACTTTTCCACAATGGTGCTGAGGCAACACCCCATCATGCACATGTACTATAAAGGAGGGTGTCAACCAACCTTGTCGCATAATCAACACAGGACAGGTGTATTCATATTCAAATGATAACCAGCAACTATGACAGTCAGTTCAAAGCTCCTTTTACAAGGCCCGCGACAGCTGTTGAAACATGAAATTGGGAGGTATAAACCATCCATAATATAAACAAGAGCTAAGAAACGAAATGTTCTACAACTCCATGGAGGTCAATGACTGCAACTTTGATATTGAAATGGGTTCCACTGCCTCCAGTACACATGTACTGCTGCAGCAGTGTTCAAATCTGACTTACCACACACTCAGTAGAATTCTCTCCTATTTCATCACTTTCCGGTCATTAAATAAAATTGCATACAATTCAAGAAATCTTAAAAAAACATTAAGTGGGGTTTAGTCAATTGTGTTCAAAGCTGGGGAAGCAACCTAACTGGGGTAAGAAAAAAAGTGAGTTTGCCAGGAACCTTACTGGGGTAGCCAATATTCTAAATATGTGTCAGCGTTTTCGGTTAGAAGGAAGGATGAAGCGGACTGCGGAGCTGGTATGTTTAGGTTCATTTTATGTATATATATATATAGAGCTGACATATGCTCTTCTGCGTAGAGACAATAACACACAAAGACAAAGGGAGCAGAGGGAACATATATACTGAGGGGAATGACTAAATGATGATCAGGTGCGTTAAACGAGACAACAGGTGCAATGAGTTGATGAGATGGGGCGATGGTGTCAGAAGGTTGGTGACGTCGAACGCCGAAGCCCGCCTCCTGCAGGGGGAGGATTGGCAGTAGATGGCGTGGTCGTCACAGTACCCCCCCCCTGACGCGCGGCTCCAGCCGTGCGACGACACCGACCCCGGGGTCGACCCGGAGGGCGCGGAGCAGGACGATCCGGGCGACGGCGATGAAAGTCGCGTAGAAGGGCGGGAGCCAGCACATCCCGCCTCGGGATCCAGCTCCGCTCCTCCGGACCGTACCCCTCCCACTCCACGAGGTACTGGAGGCCCCCAACCCGGCGCCT
>JACXGJ010001757.1:0-36804 GCA_016801105.1 Esox niger
ACAACAAGGTCAATCTCCTGGAGGGGCCCAGTCAAAGAATAGGACATCAGTCCTATTCGGAATATGTAGAATATACATTGCCCTTCACCAAAGATCCCCATCCAATGCTTGAACAGTTTAATAGGAATAATGGCAAAAAATTGCTTTGTTGAAACATTGCAAAGCTCAGAGAGTCTTATCTAAATCCACTCATGGCCTAAGGGGGTGAATACTTATGTAATCAATTATTTTCTGTATTGTATTTGTACAAAATATACAGCAAATTTTAATTTTTACATCAGGGACTTTTTGTGTTGATTCCTGATTACATCCAACTTGAGTTCATTTTGTAACACAATAAAATTGGTTAAAAGTCCAGGGGTGTGAATACTTTTGAGAGCCAGAGTACATTTAGAGTAAAACATTTTGTAATGTTCTTATCCAGAGAAACATGCATTTATTTAGTACTTACAGTACATAACAAGAATCTGTCTGTGAATGTCCATGAAATTTACAAAGGTAATCATCAGTATGTATTAATAGCTAGTTAAACATGAAAGCAACAATAAATGATGAAATGCCTCTAGATATTTTAACATAGATGTCTCTTATTGATAGACTGTCTTAAGAAATATCAATGCATCCCAAGACAAGTCTCAAGATGTCTTAAATTTACTTGCATTGTTTTGAGAGAATTCATACAGGAGTCCTTTTTTTCAACCCTAATAATGAGTCACTGTCAGGTTCAAAGGTCACTATCCTAACCTCTCCAAGACAATTACCAAGCTAATTACCAAGACAATATGGCTCCAGCAGCCAATCACAGGTGACCTGATCCGTGACCTCAGTGTAATCTTGAACAACCTTGTTTTCATGACCTACAGGTTACCCCAAGAGAGACAAGTCTGTCTGGCATCTGATTGAAAACACGTCTGTTCCCTTCATCTCAGCAGATCACTCATAGCTCTAATGGAGCACTCCAAACCACAAGACAGGCGCACCTGACCTATCTGTCCTCTAATATTCCCCTGTAATATTTTGAGCAGTTATCCTTAAGTACACCACTATTTACCTTCAACATAGTGTGACAGATGATGAGGTCTGCTATCTGTCCTGATTTTCTATGAGTGTATGAGGTTGGTAAAAAGCTCCTAATCTATACCTCATAACATATTCAATATTGCTGTTATTGCAGGTATTTTCCTGCACAGAAAAAGACGCAAACAAAATATTCAAGGGGGGAAAAAAAGGGAAATTGAACAATTTCCTGGTAGAAATGACAGACTTAATATTTCTTAACAAAAAAATATAAACTCTAGCAAAAAAATTGTCTTTCTCTTCTTTTCCACACTGTTCGTGTTAAATTAGTGTCCCTGTCTTTCTTCTCCATGTCTGTCGCTCTGTACTTCCTCTAAACTGATGTTCCTCCACAGCAAGGGGCAGCAACACTGTCTCATCTTCCACCCCGGTCTTCAGAGGGGAGCCTGTCCTGCAATCTGTGGTAGACAGAAATAGAACATCACCACCCCTCCATCTCCGTCACAAAACGACGCCCCCGCCTCGACAACCCCACCTTCCCCCTCCGCCGCACTAGAACACAGAAAACCAAACATCCTTCCATCCGGCTCTGCTGCGACTCCCATTCCTACTCAGGCCAGTCTCAGAACCCAGCAGGTCAGAGGTCACTGGGGCGCCGGGGTGTCACCGCAGCTTCGTTTTTGTAGGGGGTGGAGGGGGGCAGTCTATGGTTGAGATGAACCTCAGAAAGGTTCCACTCAGTTCCACTGGTACACTTCCCGGGCCTCCACCAGAGCAGGGCGGAGCGAGTCGCCGTGACCACACGTATGAAGGACACAAGCGTCAGCTGCTTCCTGTTTCTGGTTCACTGTTTACACAGCCGGGTCCGATCGAAGTGTGCGTGTGTGTTTTGGGGAGGATGTGGGTACTGACAATCGCTGGGGACTGTTGACAACAATCTATGTTATACATTTCTATGTTTTAGTCATTTAGCAGACGCTGCGGTCCAAAGACGCTTGGCTGTGAGCGTGTACCTCTTCGTGTTTTTGTTTCTCATGCATGCAATCCGAATGTATCTAAATATTATCAGTTGTGTTGGTTCTGCCTCATGTTGGGGATGTGGATCTCTTCAGTGTAAAGATGATAAAGGAGTAATTGGTTCAGCGTGAGGGCCTTTCTTCAGTAAATGGAATGTTTTGTTATAGTTTGCCCCTGCCATCCCTCCACCCCCACACTCCCTCCCTCCCCACTCTCCCTTGCTTTCACAAGCAGCAGATATCTCCTGCTGTTCTGCTCATGCAAGACATCCAAGAGACACACACATGCACATTCCCCAACACTCTCCAGGAACACAGAGGAGAAGAGCGGCGTGGCAATGAAGTAGGTGTACCTCTCCTCAGTGCGTGCGACGAGCCTCCTCACCCCCACGCCTCTGATTATGTTACTCTTATCTGAACATCAGGCTGATAGACGACACACACCCACACACACACACACCCACACCCACACACACACACACACACACACACACACACACACAGATGCACACACACACAGAGACACACCCCTTTAGCTATGCGCGGCCAAGGCAACGGATTTCATTTGGCATTGGCCTTTCTAAGATCTCCTATGTGATAACCATCCTGTTGCGAAGCCCCCCCTGCCCCCCGCCCCCAAGCCTGTAGCCCCTCCCAGTCACCCATAACGTGTGTATGACACCGAAATTACTTCTTTTGATTGCCCTACGGGTCCCGCAACGTCTCCTTCGTTTACCCGGCAGATGACAAAAGTTTTCCATCCGTGCCCCTTCTCTGCCAGACCGGCGTCCCTGACAAAAAACCTCCCAACATGTTTCTCTGCAGGTGCTCTCGTCTCTCGTTCCAGCTAATGGGTGCGTTGGTCTTCCACCCCCTCTGTCCTTCACAGGACGCGGCTCCCTGCAGCAGACAGCTGATTGGTTACGGTGGTGAGGGTGGGGCGGGGCACTCCTTTTACGCGTGTGTGGAATGCCTCCGTCTCCATTCCAGACGACCTGCGTCAGAGAGCTGGGCCGGGCTGTGGACGGAGGTGTAGAGCCTCCTGGGCGGGGGGGGCGGGGGGGGGGGGGTGCTGGTGTCCTGGTGTGACAACGCTCACTCACAGCCAACAACAATAGGATTTAAGGCTCAGTGCCCACGCGGAGACAGAGGGCTGACACAAAGCCGAGCGGACACCTACGGCACGCGCGTGCGTTCTGTGCTCGCGCATACACAAGCAAGCATGCGCACGCGCGCGCGAATACACACACAAACACACACCCGCAATGTTGACAACACACTGTCAGTTGTTTTGAACCTGGCAATTGTGTTTAAATGCTCATGATTGTTGCCCTGCGGTGAAGGATAAGTAAAGAGATCAGAGTGGTCTGACACTGGCACACACAGGGGATAGATATGTTACGGATGACCCAGAGCTTGTGGATTAGCATTGTTTGTGCGCGGGTGGGTGTACTGTGACTTACGTTTTGGGTGAGCAGAGGTTTGTGGAGCAACCCATTAAACTAGACACCAGTTAGTCAGGTAACATTCCTGCAGCCACACCAGATGAATCCACACACACACACACACACACACACACACACACAGAAACAGGCCGAGGTTATCGTGGATGTTTACATAAAAAGACTCGAGCGCTGATCTGATATGGCGTATCTGATCACAAGGGCCCAGCTCATTAAATCAAGTGTAAAGAATTCTCACGCATCTGTGTGTCTGTCACTGTGCTGGTGTGTGTTTGCAAACGTTTTGGATAGAATGTTTTTACTACACAGTCATCATGCAATCTAAATGAGATACAGTGCATAGAAATGCAAGTCACGCAACCCAGGGCCTTATCCAAAAACACACACTCTTAACCTGAGGAATGTTTACATTCTAGCTTCAGTTACACGTCTGCTTTTGTATGCTGGGTGTTTGTTCATGACAAACAGACCAGCAAAACACACTGTTGGTAGACCAGTTTCAGAGCATCATTAATTACATAGAACACGACGGCTGTGTAATATAGGATGCTGGCAAACGGCATTAAACCGCAGTGAACCCAGCTAATACCACTGTGTTCTCATTCGGAAATAGAAGACGAGGAGGAGGCAAGTGATGTTATTGTTTATGTTCAGTCTTGTAAACGTTCGAGGCGGGATTCTAAACGGCTCCTCTTTAACCAACCGCGGGTTAACATCTGTCTAGGTATTCCACCATGCACTCTGAGACAAGTCATTGTGAACACAACACTGAATATGCTGATTCAAAAGTGTTCAGTCAGATGTGATTCATAAGCCACCATGGCAATTAAGGGTTCATGAACATATCATTGGCCTCCCTCCGACAATCATCAGCATCATGGACAGACGACTCCTTGAGGCAAGACACACATTTAAGTGGAGAAATCCAGTCTTATTTAAGTTGTCTAAAACGCCATAGCGTTTGATATTCAGCAAGCTCTGTGGGGGACTTTGATTATTTTCTTGTTGTTCGTTGGGGGATGTTTATTGTGGATCTGCAGCTCAGGGCCTTTGGCAGATCCTATCTTCCTCCAAGCCCCGCCCACGGTGACATAGCACTCCTGACAGAGCGTGCTAGCTCATCAGAGCCGATGGTCGGCCCGCATGCTCTGGCACGTTATTGTCGCATGTGTGATAATGGGTCTGCAGGAGTCTGCAGTAGAAAGCAGAGCGATTAAACAGCACGATAAACCATGATAACGTTTACTGAGATGAGCAGAGCTGCCTTTGGAGTTTAGTATCAGGGCTCTAGCTCCACAGCCATATAGATGAGAGAGATTGGTGATAACAGAGGTGTTGAGATTCCGCATTCTCTTTCTTCCATCTAGTTGTTGTAAGCTTAAGGGAACTGTGGAGACTAAGTGACCTGTTGATAGGAAATATTGCTACACCACCTCTGTAGAAAATACATAGACCACATCTGCTGTACAACTCCCACTGACTAACAGGCTGCTGTGACATCATCATGCAGAACGTATGACCAGTTAACAGCTTCCACAGAACTACACCACAATACAGTACATTCTCACACAAACAATGGATTGTAATTCTAGGCATATTAATGTTGTTTACAGAAGTGGCCCAGTGGTATGTACAGTAGTTATACACATATGACAGTAATGATGTACCTATTACTATAGTTATATTCATTTTACATAAGTTCTTTACATTTTGTTGTAATTATAAACATATTCCAATAATTCTATACATATCACATTTATATACATACAGCTAAAGTTGTAGTAAATGTAGTAAATGTAGTAGTAGTGAGTATGTTGTATTTGTAGTACAGTAAGTGTAGTTATATACATAGTACTGTAGTAACATTGGACATTAGTAATAGATATAATACTGTAGCTATATACATGATACTGCAGTTACATAGGACTTAAGTAATATATTTAATACTGTAGTGATATGCATAGTACTGTAGTTACCAATAACTTGAGTAATAGATATAATATGCATAGTACTGTAGGGATTTACATAGTACAGTGAATATTGTGTTTGCATACAATTGCAGTAAAGTACAAAGTACTGTGGGTATATTTTGCTTTATTTATATGAATAGTACAGTAGCTATTTGCAATGTACAGTAGTTATGGGTTCATATTACAGTGGTCTATTGATAGCATTTATCATACATTCCTTAAAAGAGACAATAAATCTGTTGTCCACAGGTGCAAATAAACATTTCCAGAAAAGGTGCATAGTTGCCTATTTGGAGTCACGCCCCTGTAGCCAACCAATTCCTTTTAGGGGGCAGAAATGTACCCCTCACGTTAATGCTAGCTGGCACCTGACTTACAACAAGGTGTCACTAGAGTGTGAATAGACAAGGCAACCCAGTCCGACATCCACCCCACCAAACCGGGACACAGCCCGTGGATACAACTGACACGCCATGACTCCAAACTACTGGACGCAAAGATGCACACGTCCTACAAGGCTGGTATTCCGTTATACCACTGTTAACACAACACCAAAAACACACCAACATACCCGATTCCCATAAAAACACAATCGCAAAACCAGTTAGTAAACAGTAGTCGGAGAACATAAGGATCTCCCTTTGTCTAATGGAACGGCACCTGTCAAAACAATCCTGTCAACCCCTACCAAACCCCGTCCCCCCATGCAACCGCACACAGAAACACCAGCCAATCACTGACTGACTAATGACTATTAGGACACCTTCCTCTGCGTCACTCCGAGTCTGAACGTGAACCGGCCTAAAGAAAACAGTCAGAGGAGAGAGACAAAGGCCCAACCTCAACGGCCCGGCTCACAGCCTCACACACGCGATGCCATCCAGGTAACAGTGAGTCATGCCGTATGACCGAGCCTTGGGAAATATTTCACCCAGCTTCCCCTAAGACTTAGAGCCCCACGAAAACACACACATGGAGACACGTGGTTTCTTAGTCTTCATGGGTAATCCTGCTTTCAGACAATCTGGACTGAGCGATGGCTGTTTGTGAGGTCAATAGAGGTCACCCATGACAGACCTCTCATCGGTACAGCACGTAATGTAGTCAGGAAATCCTACACAGAGAAACCTCCTTTAAAACCATTCAGGTCCTGGTAATTTTTCTAAAAATAGCCTAACCTAGTGAAACAATGCATAAAGTTAACCTAGTTTCGTGTTTGGAGGTGAGACTGTGTAGAATTGGTCAATAATTGATTGGGATAATAAGTAGGGGTCAGTAGGGTCAGTAGGGGTCAGTAGGGGTCAGTGTCAGCTGCCACCAAAACAACACTTCAGATGGCAAAGCTGATGCAAGGAGCAACCATGTTGCAGCTATGTGTATAAGCCTATCTAAACATTGCATAAAGGATAGATATCCTGCCTGGTAAGTATGATCCCTAACCTGTCTTCCAGCCAGAGATACACCCTGTTGCCTGTGACTGTGTGTGTGTGTGTGTTATAACTACCTGTGTGTGTGTGTGTATGTGTGTGTGTGTGTTTGTGTGTGTTTGTGTGTGTGTGTGTGTGTGTGTGTGTGTGTGTGAGTGCGTTTATTACTATACACTACTGTACGTATTACTAGTGAGGACCAGAAGTCACAAGAATTGTAAATAATGGCCAATTAAGTTAATTATTTGTATGGTAAGATTAGGGTTCTGGGGTTAAGGCTGGGTTTGTTTTAGGGATAGAGGTTGAATGGGATCCTACCTTAACTAATGTAGTGTCCTGTACTCTTAATTAATTAACCAGGCTTATTCATTGTAAATAATGGATGGGTCATTTGTTCTTTCTAACCTAGATAAAAGCATCACACCAGTAGATATTTAACATCAGAGTTTACGCAGATGTGGTAGAACATCAAATTGATTTGAATGTTCATCAAAGTATTATACATACCTTAAAGGGTATTTATTCAATTCAAATTTTAATATGGATATGTCATATGAATTCCTTCCTATGAGATGACATGAATATTCCTTTCAGTCTATTTTCAGTTCTTTGAAATGCTACCAAACACCAGCATTATGCAATGCAGAACAGAGCAAAAAACAAGCCATGAAGTCCAGGGAACTTTTGACATATAATTGGGTAGAGCCATAGAAAATGATAACATTTCAACTTGGGGTTCCATTTTGTAACAAAACGTAGTCTAAGGCAGCCAAAATGTAACTAATAACTATTAACCGCTATGTCTGCCAAAAACGAAAAAGGTACTGCTCATCGCATTGCTAATACAATCCATACTGAGAAGCATGGTGGCAGGGCATCATGCTATGGGGATGTTTCTCAATGGCATGGGCTTTGAGACTGGTTATCATTCAGAGAAAGATGAACAGTGCAAAATACAGAGAGCGGCTTGTAAAAAAAAAATACAGAGTGCTCATCACATTCATTTTCTTATTATCTCAACATGATTGCAAATTCTCTCAGGTGACCCCATCAGTTTAAGAGGACCACACACTCTACAAGCCTACTAAACTCTCTCTCTCTGCTTGCGTCTTTTTTTGTCCTGCATGGCAGCCTGCCTGACTGTTTCTGTAATGTGTAGAGGTCAGACATCCCTATTTTCTGAGTTAGGGTAGGCCTCTCCATCAGCTAGAACTCTGCTTGGGAATGTCCCCAGTACAAAAAATCATTCAGATCTTAAAGTACAGATGATATTTCAATCCTCTAATCAGAATTTCCTGTAAGAAAAAAAAGTATATTCCAGTAGCAAACACGCCTGCTCCTCATTACCTTTTATGAGCAAGTTTGATCGGTGATGTGTCGTAACCACCACATTAACAACCATGCCCATGGCCAAGTGTTGCATAATGTTACTTCGACAGCTTCCTTTGTATTTCCAGTATTCATTAAATAATCCAATCACCTTACTGTAAACTGTCTAAGATTATGGCACCAAGAGAACCGAAGCGAATTAGCAAGCTAGCTGTTTTATTTAATTTTTTGTGGTAGTCTGTTGGAAGGGCAGAAGTCAGTCTTGTCACCTGACAGTGTCAGCGTTGGTCTGTGATGAGGTACTGTATTTAGTTCACGTCTCGACCTGTCCCGTAGGAGGAGTTAGCTATTGTACAGAGTGGTGAATGTATGCGTTGCTAATATGGTATATCTGTGGGAGCAAGGCAACATCTCACACATGCCTGAATCGCAGGTCCATTCATTTGCAGAACAATTAGATCCCAACGTTCTGAGCTTTCATCAATGATGGAGTTAAAATAATATGGGACTAAAGGATAAGGTGAGTGATCGCTGCAAGATGGGTAAATGTTGTTAATTAAGGGAGACATGTGGCCCGCAACATGGGCTTAAATCCGGCCTACTCCTCTTTCAACAAAAACTCACATCTTTATTTTCTAACAAATCATAAAATACCTGAAAAAAATCATCTTTGAACTTCGGATTTCACATTTTCTCCCACCTTGTTGAGGTTAGCTGAATTACAGTTACAATGCACCTGAACCCTCCTCTAAAATCACTTTACTTTCACTTTTGGTTGACCAGTATACTTTGATTAGCTCCAAAATATGCCACCCATCATTACAAACTATTGTTTTAGGAAAAACAGGGACTATACACTGATTAGGCTCCAACCATCACTATATATACAATGTACTTAAGAAGATCCCACAATCTGTTTGAATACACCAGGCTTTTTTTTCATCCCACTCTTATATTCCTCCCTCTTCTGGACCACCTGTGAGATCTGTTTATGGAAGCCATTGTTAAGGTCTGTTTCTCGCACAATCATATATTATATACATACATATTTTCAGTGGGGTTCATTCTAAATAATAGGAGGGAGCCAACATAATGACCAACATTGTGAAGATTTACATCGAAACTGATGGGAAAGACAAGATGCAGGAATATCATCCGCAACAAAATACTTTTTAATAGTGTAAACAGTGGCACGGCCATGAAGCTATGGTTTTGTTTGTGTCACACTGCCTCGAAATACTTGAGGCTGAAAAGAAAAAAAGGATTGAAAAGAAATCAGCTTTTCACATGCAGCAGTTTCGTGCCAGGCCATAATGTTTCCATAGGTTCATTCGTAGGAGGTAGCCTCGTGGTGTTATCACACACTGTGGCGTGCTTTGTTTTGCCCCCCGCTGTTGAAGTGTGTTTTCAGCTAACCCAAACATAGTCTGTATAGTAACAGTGATATTATCTACATGCGCACGCGGGCACGGGCCCACCTGCAGGGCTCTGTCACAGGTACAGAGATGTTTTACCTTGTCTGCACGAATGGGCCCGGAGCGGGGGAGGGGCGGGGGGAGTGGTAGTTGGAGGGAGGTGGAGGGAGGGAGGGAGGTTAGAAGGAGGGGAAGAAGAGGTGGGAGGGTTTTACAAGCTAACACAACTGCAGCTGTTGAGGCAGGTACCTTTCATCGGGTAGTTTTTCTTTCCCTCAACGGTCTCGGCTATAATTAATCAGATGTCTGGGTTGGATAGGCACGCAAGGGATGGGTTCAAGACCTTTTGTTTGGATAGATTCCTCGTCAGGTGTGTGACTGTATAAATAGTTACCTCATGTTTTCAACATAACATTACCCTTTTCTAGAGAAAGCTCAGGCTTAATTAAAATAAAGTGGTGCCGCTTGTTCCCTGGCATGTAAGATTTTAAAAGGAGGGCATAGTAGCAATTATGGTTAAATTGTTTTAAATCTAATTGGAGATGGTTTCATTTGGATATTGCACAAGGTATTTAAACCAACTGGCATCACATTCATTTGTATTTTACCACCTTTAAACTCTCAGTGAACCGGCAGGCCTAGTTGTTGTTTTGTTCATTCCACTTTGGCAAATCAATCATAAGTGAAATCACTTATGCTATTCTGTTTTATTTCTGTCTGGTTTTTCAACGATATACAGTATTTTTGTACTTCTCAGTAGAAGAGTGTATATACACAATTTTTTGTGTGGGCATGTTCTTCTTGATGCAGGTGTTGCAAACGATACAGACCCTTCTTCTTCCTTCCGCCTAGGCACGTCTTTCCGTTGGTCTGTGTCCATGACAACCTCGGCTGTGTGAAGGGTGCTTCCAGTACTTAACCATGTCTGAGACTTAACGACATACTGTGAGGTCTGTGCATCTCTCGGTCCACTTTTCCTTTTTTGTGCCTTCAGTAAGAGAAAGTGTGTGTGTGTATGTACGTAAGTGTGTTTGTAGGCTAATTAGTCCTTGTTAACAAACACTTGTTTGAGAAGCCTAAATGAATCAGCTCAATAAATGTTATTAAGGAATCAGGCGTTTAGTATTTGCATGTAATGACATCACGTTACCCGTGCAAAGAAAATCCCCCCTCACTCAAAGCAAAAAAATACTTTTGGAAGAATCCTCCATATCCCCGCTTGAAACTATCAATACCATTTAAATATCCAGCAACAGCAATACCTTTTCCAAAATATCAACAATTTAATATGTTGATTGTTTTTTACAAGTGAACCTAGTTATCAACCCATTCCTGTAGTGTCATAAATTAGACAGGACAGATCACTGTAGGTCTAAGATGGTAGGAGGTCTGGTTCTTAAATATTATGTCAAGATTTGGCATTGTTGCACTCTGACAATGTCCAGCGGTATATATGTCCACTTTCCCTGCATTCACATTCATAATATGTGCCCTGACGTGACTCTGGGTTGTTTCCAAGAGGATAATTTCCTAGCTTTCTTTAGTCCTGGACAGACGCTTGCATACGGTGATTGGTCAGAAGTTGGCGAACCCCCCTTGCCTGTGATCTGAGTGGATTGATGACAAAATGTTCTTCCTCTGTTTAGTTTCCGGGGACGCAGAGTTTTGAAAATGGAAAATGGACGTGTTCAGCAAAGTGGATCTCCAGGGTTCTGAACCAGGCCAGCACAACCAGGACCAATGCTGGTAGTCGTCTTTATGAAGGCCAACACATGGCATTGTACAAAAGAGATGAAATCGCTGCAGCGCTGGGGCTGAAAGTTAACAAATCAATAATGAGGTTAACTAGCTGAAGTTCACTGTAAATGTTCATTGTCTTGCCAGTTCAGTCTCTTTGTGTACAAGCTACTCATTCGGTTGCATGCGCATAAGAAATGCCTCATTATGCTACATGACCAAGGTATAGTCCAGCTTTTAGAATGAAGCATGAGAATTGCCACCCTTTGTTGGGGCTGTGATTATGTCAGCCTGGAGAAATAACGCTTCAATAATTTTGACCTTTGACCAATGTCAACTTTGCTCCTGATTTTGAGAAAACGTGACGCATTCAAATATTTCGAGCCAGTTTCAGCAGACGCCATCAAAACGGGGAGGACACGTTGGAGTTCATTCAAACATGCTGAGATAGGGGATGGAGGAGTGGACGTGGATGGAAATTTAGATTTTTCTGTTCTGTTCTGTTTTACAGGACATACCAACAACCCTCCCCGCACACACACAAAATTGTTAGGGTACAAAATGCAAAAGGGTTCACAACCTTTTTATTACCACTGTATACATGCTTGTGTGTCTGTTTGTGTGCTGACCGAGTACCTTGTCTGTCGATGGTCACTGAGCTGGGTACTATACTGTGAAACTACCTGCCTTCCACCTGCTGTTTGCACTAAAAGATCAATGCCATCTTATTTGGAGCAAACTCATAGTCATTGTAAAGGAACACACAACCACATTCATACAAACACACACACACACACACACACACACATACCCCTGCCACAAACACACACATTTTTTGCTGCACTGGAAGAGATTAAGCCCGGTTTTCAATCACACTTCCTTCCGATTCTTAATTGTATGAATATAGGAAATAAAATTGGATCAATATCTTATAGCATTAAATCCAAAACAGTAGTATTTGTAGAGGACATTTTTAATTGCACTCACATTACCAGTAAAACATTTTACATCCCTAAATAAATATAATAAAGATAAACTTGGTAACATTTACCATGTGTTCGTATTAACACTGATTTCATAACAGCTATGTACCAAATAATGTTTGCCGGAGCGCGTAAGCAATCCATACTAGAAGAGAAAATGTCTCTTACTGACTGAGTGGTTGAGCGAGTGAGTGACTGACTGACAGCCCCTTGTTAAATTACGTAGTGGTCAGAGACACAGACTGCACAACAACAGGTCCTGTGTTCGACTCAAAACACATTACGCCTTTGGATTGATTGAGGACAGACAAATGCATCGCTAGCTACAACATTCAGTAGCTACATAAGCTCAGATGTTTCAGAAGCTTAAATGAAACAGTTCTGCTGGATGTTAAGATTTGTTCAGGATAGACAAACACTTTGCTGGCTACACGATTCTCTAGTTTTTTCACTTGATGAAAAAGTCTGTCATCGTCACCTATATTGATAGATACTGTATCAGTATCATTCACAAATGGCTAATTAGCTGTTAAATCAGCCAGTGGCATAGTCGTTTTTTTTCAGGATAGACAAATACTTTGCTGTTTACATATCTTAATGGAGATGGTTTCATCTGAACATAGCACAAGGTATCTAAACCAACATGCTGACATTTGATTCTATTTATACCACCTTTTAACTCTCAGTGAACCGGTAGGCCTAGTGGTTGTTTTGTTCATTCTACTTTGGCAATAACACAGCGTGTTATTTAATCCACTGTCATATTATTACACTGAATGGACCACTGAAAACAGGTATCATAACAATGTGAACAAGTGTGCACAAACACCTGAAAAGAGAAATGTGAGAGTTCAGCCATCTAGCTTCTACAAAGGGGAATATTTATGACCCTAGATAGCTCTAGCAGCTAATACACTAGCTAAGCATTCTAGGAAATGTTGTAGAACATGTGGTTTGGAAGTGTGCTTTGTATAGCCTATCCTGCTACTGGTAAGAATACACTTGTGCAAACAAACACTTTTTGTACATATGTCTAAGGGTAGTGTTGCTGGACAAAGAAATATGAATAGTTTACTTGTTAGGTAGTTAGCTTGCTAACTTTTCAGGTGTACACCAGTGATGTTTATGAGTACCAGAGCTTTTTCCCAATGTCTTTGAGCATGGCAATGCTACACAACAGCCAGACCCAAATTAGCAACAGAAAGCCATCAGGAAGACGACAGAAAATTACTAGGTAACTACTGCAAATCAAACAATGTCTTTCATAAATATCCTTTGCATTTTTCTGCTTTTGTTTATTAGAAATCTTACAAATAGCTACTCATTTTAAATACACTCTGCTTAAAAAAACTAAGGGACCACTTAAATCACTCATCAGGTCCCAATTTATGAAAAATATTAAAGATGTATCATTGGTTGCAAAATGACATGACAAAGGTCAGTCGAAACCAAAATCTCCAACCGATTGAGGGCTGTATTCACTCACATCAAAAATCTAAGTAAACCACTGAAATTCCAAGTTTTTCCGTGAACTTCATCAGGGCAACTCATAATGTGTCTCAGTAGTTTATATGGCCCCCATATGTCTGAATGCACACCCTGGGCATGATCCTGATTAGATGGCGAATGGTGTCCAGGGGGATCTCCTCCCAGACCTGGATCAGGGCATCAGTGACCTCTTGGACAGTCTGTGGCACTACTTGGTTGCAGCGGATGTAGTGATACATAACGTTCCAGAGTTTCTCAATTTAATTCAGATCTGGGGAATGCCTTCGTCATCTGGGAACTGCCTACACACTCATGGGACTGGGCATTGTCCTGCACCATGAGGAACCCGGAGCTCACTGAGCAGTCAGGGTAGCATTAACTAGCATGTGGAGGTCGGTACGACCCTCCAAGGATATGCCTCCCCAGACCATCACTGACCCATCGCCAAACTGGTCATATTGGATGATGTTTGAAGGCAGCATAACGTTCACCACAGCATCTCCAGACTCTCTCACATCTGTCTCATGTGCTCCATGTGAACCTGCTTTCATCTGTGAAGAGAACGGGGTGCTAATGGCGGACCTACAAATTCTGGTGTTTGCTGGCGAATGCCAGTGGAGCGGCACTGTGCTGTGCTGTGAGCACAGGTCCCACTAAAGGACATTGGGCCCTCATACCATCTTCTCCATGCTCTTGAGATTGTACTAGGAGACACAGCAAACCTTCTTGTGACAGCATGTATGGATGTGCCATCCTGGAAGAGCTGGACTACTTATGCAGCCGCAGAATGGGCTTCAGGTAACGCCTCATGCTACCAGTAGTAATAAGGACACTAGGATAAGGAGAGATTGATTGTCTGTGGCCACCACCTGCAAAACCATTCCCTTTTTGGGTGTTGTCTTTCTGTTGCCTCTCCTGTGCCCATTTTCAATTTAATTTGCACCAAAACAGGTGAAACTGATTCACAATCACTGGACAGATTGATACTGTTTCCCCGAAGTTTCATTGACTTGGTGTTATACTGTGATAAGTACGTGTTTCCTTCTTTTTTTAAGCAGTGTATATTATACATTATTATAAGATATTATTTTCAGGCTGCAAATGATGTAATTTTGAGGAGCTTTCAAAATGTTGGGGTGTCACAATATTAGTATAATATAATATAATATAAGTTTATAGCAGGACCCAATCGTTGAAGGAAAATAAGTGTCTTAATGGTGGAATTGAGGCATGAAAATCTAAACAAGAAAATGGCAGAAAAACAGGCAGGCAGGCAAAACCACAGGCTTGTCGCAGGGATGGACATAAAGCAAGTAGGAAACACAATGACTGACAAAGGGCTAACCGAAGAGGGCAAACTTAATAGGGAGCTAACGAGGATCAACAAGACAGGTGCAAACAACAAGGACAGGTACACGGTGCAGAAAGAACACAAACAAAAACCAAACGCAACAGGGCTACATTCAAAACCAAACTAGAACAGGACAGAATGTCACATGGGGTTTGTGTGTTTTTTCTGCATTTGCTATTTCTTTTACAATTACAGTTTAACCATAAATATATCCAAGGACCATTGGCAAATGGGAGAATAGATATTTTTTTATTTTTTTTTACCTCCATTGTGAAAATTAGACCAGATAAAGGACATATACATAATATAAAAACATAGGTCTAATGACAGCTGTGAAAAGACATGTTAAGGTGACAGTTTCAATAACAGATAAATTATCTATATTTTTATATCTACTTAGTCAAGAAAGTACATGGCTCCCAGTGTTGAGCACTTTAGCGAGGAAAATACTTCCCAGCCGTGTTTATGGAAATGTGGCGGCCTTCGAAACCAAAGACTTGGGTAAGTATAACATGGGCACCAGATATAGTGCCAGACTCAGAGACATTAAGGTGTGGTCATCAATCTTACTAGAAAGAGTATACAGCTAACACGTGCACATACAGACACGAACACAAACACACTGAAAACCGTTGTTTGTTTCCAATTCATTTCTCTTGACAGGCCATATCCATTTCAATGTAGCAGATGTGATAGTAGAATGATAGACAAAATGTTGGATTGTTAGCCAGATGGTTTGAATCCACGATAAAACATATATAAATAAGATTGAACTGGGACTATCTCATAGTCAACTGTTTATGGCCTTCTTGACATAGGTGTTTAACAATAGTGGCACCTAATTTAGTTAGTGGACCACATGTCATGGGGATTAACTCTTGACTTGATAATGAACATCACATACAGAATTGTCCACAACTGGGCTTGCATCTACGCTGACCTTCTATGCAAAAAGCATGTGTTCTCAGTTGAAGGATGATACAAAAAATCTGGGTGCATAAAAGAGAAACATTTGAGCTAATGAAGCTGGAACCCCCCATTTATTATTTCACATTGCACAGCAAAAATGTGTTGCACAGGGGGGTACGAATTGTGTTCAAATCAATGAAGCCTTCAAGGACCATTAAAAGAATAGCAGTACAATCTTAAAGATGCTGTTTTTTTTCCAAGCCATATTGGGAATGCTGGCCTTCTGGAGCAACTGTACTTATTCGTATTCACAAGGTAGAAGTTAGGTCAAAAGGAGTCTTAAAAAGTTGTGATCCTCCTTTTGTCGCCCAAACATCCCTGACCCGTCGAGGCAAGGACTCCACTAGACCTCTGAAGGTGGTATCTGGCACCAAGACGTTTGCAGCAGGTCCTTAAAGTCCTGTAAGATGCGAGCTGCGGTCTCCAAGGATCGGATTTATTTGTCCAGCACATCCCACAGACGCTCGATTGGATTGAGATCTGGGGTATTTGGAGGCCAAGTCAACACCTCGTTGTTATGTTCCTCAAACCACTCCTCAACCATTTTTGCTTTGTGGCAGGGCGCATTATCCTGCTGATAGAGGTCAATGCCATCAGGGAATTCTGTTGCCATGAAAGGGTGCACATGGTCTGCAACAATGCTCAGGTAGGTGGTATGTGTCAAAGTAACATAGACCCAAGATTTCCCATCAGAATATTGCCCAAAGCATCCCACTACCACCGCCGGCTTTCCTTTTTCCCATAGTGCATCCTGGTGCCGTGTGTTCTCCAGGTAAGCCACACACTCGCAACCGGCCATCCACGTGACATAAAAGAATGCATGATTCATGAGACCATGCCACCTTCTATTTCTCTGTGGTCCAGTTCTGATGCTCACATGCCCATTGTAGGCGCTTTCGGCAGTGGATGGGTATCAGCATGGGCATCCTGACCGGTCTGCAGCTACGCAGCCCCATACCTAACAAACTGCTATGCACTATGTGTTCTCACACATTTCTATTGGTACCAGCATTAACTTTTTCAGCAATTTGAGCTACAGTAGCTCGTCTGTTGGATCAAACCACACGGGCCATGCTTCGCTCAACACGTGCTTCAATGAGCCTTGGCCGCCCATGACCCTGTATCTGGTTCATCGTTTTTCCTTCCTTGGACCAAGTTTGATAGGTACTGACCACTGCAGATCGGGAACACCCCACAAGGACTGCAGTTTGGGAGATGCTCTGACCCAGTTGTCTAGCCTTCACAATTTGGCTCTTGGCGCTTGCCCATTTTTCCTGCTTCTAACACATCAACTTTGAGGACCGAATGTTCTCTTGCTTCCTAATATATCCCTCGCACTGACAGGTGCCATGATAACAAGATTATCAGTGTTATTCAATTCACCTGTCAGTGGTCATTATGTTATGGCTGATTGGTGTAATTAAAAGCAGTGAAATTATGGAGGACAGAACTCACATCTTTCCGCACATATACAATTTACAAACCATGTTTTATTGGTCTGGCTATGTTATCTTCTATCTCTTTCAACAGAAACAATGCAGTCTCAGCAATCAATCCTTTGTCTAGAAATATACTCACATTGAAACTCTGATATGGCAGCATATAAATATGTACATTTGGCCCACCTATTTCAGCTATTGTATATATTCTGTGTTTCCCTTTTAACCAGATGTGCATAATCTCTGTGAAACTTTGAGGTCCAGACTCACACCACTCATTTATGGGAACCAATCACAAAGTCTCTGTACAGAAGAGTGTAGTGTATGAAAACGCCAAATCAGCATTACTGCTCTTTCTAGATTCAGCTTGCGGCTGAACCTCACTTACATTATTACCAGGTCGGTTGCCAAAAACAACCGACCTGGTAATAAAAAACAACCGACCTGCTTTGTTTGCCGACATGCCTTCTGGATGCCTTTTAAAAAAGTTGGCAAATAATTCACAGCATGGTCAGATTGCTGGGCTTTAGTCATACTATAAAAGGGCTAACAGTGTTTCAAGACAGGTGTATGTAGTGTTATAACACTGAATAGACAACATTAGCGAGGAGACATTTAGAAAGTCTCCCCTCACACACACCACACGTCACCTGATTATCAGATGGTCCCAGTTCACTAATTTTCTATTCAATCAAAAATAAATTGTGGAGCATTCCACATGTTGTTTACATCATGCTTTCATACAGCTTTCCGATTTGCTATAATGAAATTTAATACAACAAAGTGAATGAAACTTGACTGAACTGGAACCTAACAACTTATGTGTGTGTGTGTGTGTGTGTGTCTGTGCCTGTGTGTGTGTGTGACTGCGTCTGAACAAGTATAAACAGTATACTTTTTTAAGGAAAGATTGATGACCACACCTCGATGTGAGTGTGGCACTAAATCTGGTGCCCATTTTGTACTTAACCGAGTCCTCTTTGTGTTTCTACTGCTGCCACATTTCCATAAACACAGCGGGAAGTGGGAAGTATATTTACCTCCCCAGTGAGCACAACACTGGGAATCCATGCAATGCTAAAACTGTACTTTTTGTTTTAGATTCTTTGTGCATCTGTAATACATCTTCTCCTTTTCACCCCTGACACTGTTCATGTTGTCCAGTCAACATGCATATGTTAAAAAATTGGTTGGGAAAAAAAAGTTATCAAGGTGTGTCAGCATGTTTATTTTTTATGCCCAAATCACCTTTAAGTAAAATAAAAAAAGATAAGGAATTGATTTCTGGGGATGTTTATAATCTCTATGCTCACAAAACTTTTTTTCTTTATTTGCTTTCTCTTGGCAGCATGAAAATTCTGTTTTCATGCTGTAGTTTTTGTTTTATCATATCTTAGTTATTTCATTAAGTCCTCCATTCTCTTGGCACCCGGGACCTGCCTTCTGCCAGCAATATTACACTGCAGTAGTGGGTCAATCAGCACCAGTTCTGCTGCTCATGGTGAGAAAAATAATATCCCCTCTCCTAATGTCCCATCAAAACTAGAATGCCTAAAAAATTAATATTTTCAGATTTTTTCATTTGTATTTACCTCTCTGCTCCATATGCTCTCACATGTAAACATACAACAATGTGTCCATTCTGGGACGTCTTTCCAGACTAGTGCAGACTGGACAGTTCAGGTAGTCTATAACATGACTTTTCCACTCAGTATATGAGATTATTGTAATTATAGTATATTGTATAATATAAATACACATTTACATTTTTTTCATACCAAGAGATTGATGAAACTTGCACCTTATGCTGGGGACAATAAAAGGACACTCTAATGTGCAACTTGGTCACACAACACCACAGGACTTTAGTTTGGAGGGAGCATGCAATGGGCTTGGTGAATTCAGGAATGTAGACTACAGCTGTCACCAAAAATATTTATGATTGTTTCTTTACCGTAAGATGTCAACAATCCAGTGTTGCATTCTAGACCAGGTTTTATCACACCAGCCTGGGACCTGCTCATCCGGCTTCTCTCCCCTTCAGGATTGTCTGAGACTGGCAACCTAGAGAGCTGATGAAACTGTGAATTTAATCAGCTAAGAACTTCTGTGTAAACTGTAAAAAAAAACGTCTCTAGGAAGCCCATCTGCTGTTCTCACTAAGGTCTAGACCTGACTGTAGTTTGGCATCATTATCGGCATGCTGGGGAAGTCTGCTCTTCACCCATGTCCCATAATGTAACAAAATCTTTGTGTTTTATAATTAGAAAAAACTGTATCTGTGGGTTATGATATTTGACACGCATTACCAACGTGTGACCAAAGGAACAAATTATAGCAAGCCAGAGCCTGATAGCCCAGCCAATGAAGTGACATCCAACCAGTGATTGACTCATGCACCATATGAGCTGAAGAATGTGACCAACAACTGTGGTGCTCCGGATGGCACCTACACATCACTGAGTCTAACTGCAATTTCAGTGTGACCTGGCAACTGAAAACTCCACTGAGAGCCCATGTTGGTGGCCTAGTGTGTTGTAGCAGTAACAGCCACTGCCACTGCCATTAAGATTGTTTTTCTGGGGGTTTTGCACGCACATCTTGTTTTTTTGTGTGTCCTTGTCATTTATTGCAGAACACACTCTGGGGATCTACCTATTTTCTGTGTGCTCTGAACTCCCATCTCTGCAAACAAACACACTGTACTGAATGCACTCAGAGAAACAGATGGTGGGACCCAAGTGCAGACCACAGGTCTCATAATTCATAATACAACAAAACCCAAGGAGCAGACGGGCGCGTAATCGATGGGCAGGCAGAAGGTCAGTACATGGGAGTTGGATAGAGCAGAGC
Organism: Esox niger; assembly: GCA_016801105.1. Taxonomy (NCBI): domain Eukaryota; kingdom Metazoa; phylum Chordata; class Actinopteri; order Esociformes; family Esocidae; genus Esox; species Esox niger. The sequence continues at coordinate 20,458 of JACXGJ010001757.1, forward strand.
TGATGTACCACAAGGTTGATCCAAAAAACGGTGATCAGATAAAAGGCAGACACAGGTCAGGACACCAGGAAGGCAGTCCAAATTTCTATAACAAGGAAAACATGGGCTTAGTAAAGTTGCACTCAAGACAAACAATACCTAACAACTGAAAGGAGAAATTCTTGAACTACATAGGAAACAAGGGACATCTGCATACGGACATACTAAATGTATAATTCTACATGAGAAAGACTCTCATTTTCGGAGAAGAGAAACTTGCACACTTGACAGGGTGGTGCATTGTAACGGTAGCATTCTCACTAGTCATAATACAAAATATTCATGATGAGTAAATTAGCTGGCCAGATAATCCTGACATTATCTCCATACCGCTGCTAGATGTGAGGATAAATATTAAATTGCAAACATGCTCATCTTCTCAGTATCTCAGTAGCTTGCTCTAAATGTCAAGGGATGTCAGAAAGTTGTAGCCAGATGATCATGATTTGTATCACTTTCTATTCCTCAAAACTGTAGTAAGTTAGCCATGGTTTTACAAGTTTAATATGACTGAGTAGCAAATATGAGATGTTTTTGGGTTTGATTTTGCTCTAAAGATGCAGGCTGGGACTTATGCAATTAACAAAATCAGTTTTAAAACTTGACAATTAGGGACGATCGTATGATATATTTAATATTTGTGCTATTATATGTTTGAAAGTGAGTGGTTTTATGATATGGTATACAAATAGAAACAAATATATGACACATCACACTTTTTGACTTGACAACAACACTTTAAAATCCAGTAGCCAGAAATTCTGGACCAATTCTTAAAGGACATTATTTTGTCTTGACTGTCTATTTATTTGACAATTGCAAAAGCCACTTTCAACTGAAGTAATTGCTTGCCTAACCCATCGGTTTCCTCCAGTTTCCAATTCTTGTGGAGCTGGGGAAAAAGGTAATGTATGTAACTGCTCTGTAGGAGAAAAATCACATTGACATTACTCAAAATGTCATTAAAATGTATTGAATATTAATTGACTAAAAGTGAACTAAAACTAAGAGGTTTCAAAATGACTGAAGTGTTTTTTTAATGACTAAGACTAGGCTAAATCTGAAACGGCCCATTTACCTTTGTAGCATTGTTTCAATTCCAGCCTACTGCTACTTTCATTTGTTTTGAGCATAGGGTTGTTTGGAAACCCATTTGTTAAATAATCCACAGGTAAAATGTCTGTGTCATGAATGGCAAAATGAATTGTAAGAAAACAGCACAGTGCAACAACCAACTAGTCAACAAAACACACGGTAAGAACAAAGTTAATAAAATATTATCGCATTAATTCTCATACTCGGATGCAATTGTCACATACACCATTGCAAGTCAAGAGCAGACACAATGACACAATGACACAAACACACTATTGATAGCTGTTTTGACACATAAACAGTTAAAAAAGGTGAGCTACAACCCAAATTATATTGATTTAATCACCTTGCAGTTCCGAACGTGTTAGTTAGCCTGCTTCCATCAGCTATTTAGCAGACTTGTTTCAACCATGCTTAATTGCAGAAAGATCTGCCCGTGAAGCTGAGGGGGAGTGGGGGGTTCCCCCTCGCTGTCAGGGTCAGGGTATAAAAAATGCTTCCGGGAGCCCTGATGCCGGGGAACCGGGAGGGAGGAAGAGTGGGATGGAGCCAAAGCATCTCGTGCAAACCACTATGCGTGAGTAGAGTGTTTTGGATCCTATTTCAAGTTTAGACAGAAAAAGTCTGAATTGTTGCCAGGAACACAGAGCAGCTTGTGGCAGGCGGGCGGGGGGGGCGGGGGGGGGTGTGCATTGCAAGTACCGATGCCCTATGTTTATGCTTACATAAAAACCCAGCCTCGAGCGCTGCTGAGCGGAGGTAGGTCAGTGGTACCACACAGATCAGCCCTACTGCTACTGAGATAACCACAGCCTCTATTCGGAGGATCACTCGCGACGTTCCTCTTCTCTCCGTTTCTTCTGTGTACGGCGGATGACTCACCGTTTTCTTATTCTCTACTGTCGGGCAGAGTCCCAAATGGCGCCCGCTTCCATGCACAGGCCTTAGTCAGAGTCAGGAGTTTCATTCGGGCTGTACCTGTAAGCCCTCACCCTCGCTTCCCCTTCAGCAGAGGTGCCGGGAAGGGGGGGAGATAGCGGGTGTGCAGGTCGAGGTGAGCCTGCACGGCCGGTCTGGCTAAGATAGGTGTCATCAAATAACACCCTGGAAACCGGGAACAGTAGCATTCACTGGCAGAGCGATAAGGATTTTCTTACGTTTTCACTTTGCTATATCTCTTCTTTTCTGTCCACCCTTTCTCTCGACGTCGTGACGGAATTCGGTGGCCGTTTTCTAAGCAGGCCAACCGTCAGTATGTCCGTGTTCAGTGCTCAGCAGCTCCTTGCGTAAAGTCCTCCCTGAAGCAATCCTGGCCAACGACACCGGGAGCTTTGCCGTCATTGTCCAAGTACTGGTGAAAAGGCTGCAATGGATGTGCTATGAATAGTATTAATCACATGGAAATCACGTTTGATGTGTTTGATAGTGTTTCATTCATTTCATTCTAGTAATCACGGTTAGCCTGCCCTCCCCAATAGAAGTGACACCAGCCATCTGTGGAGTTACAGTTGTCATTGTGCATTCTTAGTTACAACACAGGAACGAATGCCTTTCACCTGTGTTTCACCTGTACTTCACCTCTCTCCTTAATGACTTTAATTATACCCTTGTTTTCTGCATTCATTTATTCACGCACCCATTTTCTCTGTTGGTTTGGCAGAGAACAAACATCACCTTAGGTAGGAATGCAAAGGGAACCCAGAATAGCAACGAGAGGGCTGGTCCCGGCAGTGAAACGCGCGCACATGCACGCGTGCGTGCACACACACTACATCAGCTCTCAGTCTGCAAAGAATGAGAATATTTTCTTTGCAGAGTTTATTTATATTTATGTATTATTTATTTATTTATATTGATCATATTCTGTACCACAAATGTCTGAGGTGTCTCATTTGCTATTAAGAACAGGTTATCACTGCAATCAGAAGAGTTAACTGGTTGTGTTGCATGATGTACATGTGATACAAGCAATAAGGCATGAGTTTGTGTGGTATATGGCCAAAACATCACAGGTAAAAGCTGTTCTTATACCTAACACAGCGGTATTTTGGCCACATATTGACCATACACCCCAAGGTGCCTTCTTTCTGCTTTATATATATATGTAATTATTTAGATTTTTTATCTGATAGACAGTGTTATACAATGGCTTTCAGCCAATCAGCATTCAGAATTCAAACCACCCTGTTTATAATTACGCAATATGGCTTGAGGGAGTGTGATTTATAGCCAATATACCACATCTAAGGGTTGTTCTTAGAGCATCGCAGAGTGCCTGGACACAGCACTTACCCATGGAATATGTAAGCAATAAGGCAAGAGAAGGTGTTGTGTATGGCCAATATACCATGGCTAAGAGCTATTCTTAGGTATGATACATTGCCTGTGGTATATTGGCCATATATCGAAAACAGCCAATATTCCTTATTATCCTTATGCGCTGGTTACAAACACAATTACAGCACTAGAAAGTGATCAAGATTGGTGTCTCATATACCTCAGCTATCAGCCAATCAGCATTTAGGTTTCAAACCACCTCGATTATATCATGCCTTATTGTCATTACCAAGTTATGGGATGTCATACCTGAGGTCTCATAAGGTATACTACAACGTTCAGCCTGTACAGACAGACAGACAGACAGACAGAGAATGTGCTCACTGCACACAGACACGTGATATTCTCAACTATAAGGAAAATCATAGAGTATTTCAAGGAAAAAGGACATCCTGCTAGACCCTATACACATACACACAGTATGTATGAACATAATGCAATGGTGACACAGAGACATGTGCAGTTCATACACAATATGTTGAGGGGACAAAGGGACTGTAATAGTGGATGTACAACATATAGTATTCCAATGACAGACAGACTGAAGAAGTTGATGTACATGCAACACGCTGTCGTGACAAGTGTAGACAGACGACCGACTGTGTGGGAACTTGGTTCTGTAACTGTTCAAATGTTCAGCTGTTGCTGATTATACTCTACGGACCGGACCACCCACTCCTTATCTTCCAAAACAAAAAGCGGAGCTTCGAGAAAAAAAACTGCGCAAGGGAGCATGGAGAGAAAGAGAGAAAACAGTTTGGCGGACTGCACTGTTGGATAATAACCGTAATTATCTAACGCTGAAGAATGAACTTATTGGAATGTGCACATCTCACTCTGCCGGCTGACTAACGTACACATTCACACCCTCTGGTGAGCTTACAAAGACGCATGCAGGTACATGACGCTAACGCTACACGCTAATGAAGACGCGCGCACACGCACAAACATACAACTACACGGTACGCGCATACTTATCAGGAAGAGTTAAGATATTAACAGTTTGGAAACGAGTACACGTCAAAACACAGCGTTGCAGAGATAGTCTGAGGTGTGGGGATGTGCGTCTGCTACCTACTGCATGGAATCTGGAGAATCTCAGCGATGCACCGCTGCGTCCCTCCCTCTGGGCTCCCATACACAAACACAGACAGGGTGAGACACTTTTCTGGCCTATTGACGCAGTGCTGGAGATTGTGTAGAGTAAAGGATGAGGGCTGGACACCCTTCACTCAGGCAGAATAAAAAAAACAAAATGATAGAGGCAGAGTCATCCATAGATGAGCCGACGGTAAGAGTGTGAGAACAGAGCACCACAGAGGTGTGTCTATTTTTAGACATTTAAGCACCAATGATGAGTATTCATTATTCACGTTCTTCTTCCTGTCACTCCAAAGAGCCACTAACTAAAATACTCTTCTAGAAAAACAAATAGCCAATTTCTTTTTTTTGAACATACAAGCATTTTTTGTTGTGTGTGTGTGTGTGTGTGTGTGTGTGTGTTTCTGTGTCTATACGCTTCAGTACTTTCAAGAACATAAAACATAAACAAAGCAAGAAGAGTTGATGGAGGCATTTGAGCTCATTGTAATGGTGATTTGGAAAACACCCACATTTAGCTGTAGAGGTGAAAGGCTCTGACGTATGACAGTACATGCTGTTGATTTCTCACCAGACCCGACAGGGCCTTAGCTATCATGAACTCTCTGAACATGCTCTCCGCTTTGTGCATGATGTCACAAAGTGTGCAGCACGATCCTGGAAGAAGAAACAAAACAAAACACACAAGAATATTAAGACACGACAAGACTCTAGAAAACAGGTGTGCTAGCCATCTCTCACGCCAAATCCATCCCACACAGGTGTGTTTAGCCATCTGAACAGTGTGTGTAATCAAAACCATATCACATGCACACAAACACACATACACAGCTCGCAAAAACAACATGCACACACAAACACGCATCTCAACACGCCTCCCGCCCACCATTAGCCATAACAAAGCTGTTGAAAATGTTCTTTGTGCCTCTTCACACTTGATCAGAGTGTACAGAGGTTTGTTGTGCAATAACAGTGATAATGCTAACTGGTGCACATAGCACATCCCCTAAGCAATGGCAGGCTTTCATAATGTCTACTTGGGTTATTTTGTCTCCCGTTCTTCCAAAAGCACCGGGAGAGCATATTTTCTAGTGCTAAAGAACTCAGACGGCTTATAATCTGTTAAATGTGCTAGGAAACAGGAAATCATCAACAGTAAAGTTAGGTTTAACAGGCAGCTAACTTCAGGCACTTCTATGACATGGATCCAATGTCAACAATAAACATTGCTTGTTATTTTTACACTGGCTACTATTGTGTGACAGACAAAAAAATACTAGGCTACTTCACAATAAATCATAATAAATACATGCTAGGAAGACTGTACAAGCAAAAAGTACCCCACCCGCTGCAAATAAGAATGTATCTAAATACTGCTCCAGAAAAAATAGAGACCACTGCACCTTTACCTTTCCTTTGCAAAAAGGAAGCTTTTGAGCGAGGAACAGACGGGTTAGAATTCAGAGATTCTCTTCCTCACTGACCCAAACTTTCCTTTTCGACTTCTTTGCAAAGGAAAGAAAAAGTTGAAGTGGTCACTTAATAATTTCTGGAGCTGTTGTGCTAAAAAGTTTGCATACCTTTGGACAATTGGTACTATGTTCAGTTTGTAAAGAAAACATGTTTGAGCAGGCAAAACCCATCTTTTATTACTTATGGGATTCACATTCACCTGCAGGTCATAACAGAATGGCACAATCATAAAACAAAACATGGCAACAAAGAAATATTTACATACCCTTAGTTCTTAATACTGTGTATTGCCCCTGTTAGCATCAATGACAGTGTGCAGTCTTTTGCAAATTCTTGCAGGTGTTATTTTTCTGCTCCCAATGGCTCAGTTTGTAGCCTGCTGGGTGCTTCCATGTGAGAGCTAACAAACTCATTGACTATTTATACACAGACACTAATTGCAATTTTAAAATGTGCGGGAAAGGTGTAGGAAATTCACCTTTATTGCCATTTTCACCTGTGTGTCACCTTGTGTGTCTATGACACAGCCAAACATTCAAGGGTATGTAAACTTTATCTCAGAGCCATTTGTGTGATTTATGTTATCATTATGATTTATAAAGGAGCCAAACAACTATGTGATAATAAATGGCTGCTTATGAGCCCTCTCCTTGATCAGTCGTATTTTCTAAATCAATGCCAAAATTACACAGTTTCTGCCAGGGTATGCAAACTTATGAGCACAAGTGTATCTTCTAATACATGCGTTGTTTTTCACACCACCATTCCAGCTACAGTACATTTCACAAAGTTCACAGAAATGTTATATGTTCTTGCCATTTCATTTTCTTAGATTTTGTATCACTCTTGAAAAATGGCCTTTGCTGACACAATCTTTCTATGTGCTCTAGATGAAACCCTGTAATTGTGTGTACTCGAATGTTTTTTAGTGTGCTTTTGACAGTGGTAGGCATTTCTAATTCCAATGTAATACTTAGTTGGATATAATTGTACATTATAAACAATTACAATGCATATCTACATATTTTATGGACTAATCAGACTTGAATATACAATTGATATTGTGTGAGGCGAAAAGGAGTTCACATTTTCATTAAGTGAATACCTCCACATTTCTCCTTTCTTTGTTGCATTTAAATATGCCTATTTAACTCACTCACATACAGGTGTCAGCATATTTGCCTTAAAGGTTGTCCTTTTACATACGAGTGGTACATATTAAATCAAACATAACATTTAAACCCAACAGCCTCAAGTGGAGAAATGACGCCTATAGGCTCTGTTTGTGTCATCTATTTGTCAGTGACTTCACTTACTCATGTTGGGTCAACACCTCTGCTGTCAAATTGCACATAATGTATATGGACAGAAGGAGAGACACAAAGATGAATGTTAAGGTGAAAGAATGTAAATAGTGAATGTAGACGGATGCAGGTGGAGAGTGAGAAGGGGAAAGAACCGGGACGGGAGGAATGGCTAAGAAAAAGTGTCTTAACCACAAAGTAGTAAGACCAGTAGAAAACCAATATTCAGGGACAGTTCATCCTGCTTAGGCCCCTGAGCTACAACTCTTCTGTAAGCCCTTTTGAGGGCCTCATTGGTTCATTGCCTGCCGGACTTCAAGATTGCAGTGGCCGCTACCTCCCATTAATACACTGTCTGCACACACTAAAACATTTTCCAGGAAAGCCTGAATGCACCTGTCTTTTTCGTCCAAAATTAACCCAGCATACATGTGAACAGCCAAAAAAAAACGCTCAAAAACCAAAAGGACAACTTAGAATAAATACAGTGTCGACTCAAACTGAATAGCATGTGTCACAAACTTAAAACAATGTAAACACATATAAGTAGATGAACAAAACGAACAGAAAACTGCCATTAACCTTTGGGAACAACACAGAGTTTAGTCGTTGATATGAGCATGACTTGACACAACACCGTGATCCAGCAACATTGTGATTCAGCAACACCGCTGCTGTTAGCATGGTGTGCAGAAGTTGGCGCTACTGGCTGAGTAGCATAGCTTGTTGTTGCTAGACTAGTCATCGCAGCACCTAGCTTCTTGGCTGCTGCCTCTGTGTTGTGTGGGAGGACCCTAAATACACATGTCTCATATCACAGGTTTTACTGAAACTATGGATGGCGCTGGAGTTAGATTTGAATGAGTGCAGGAGCTGTCTATTTCCAAGTCAGTCAATAACACGGGGGTGTCACAGTCCATAAAATGTCACCAACCAACTTATCACAATAACTGGCAGTGTCTATCTGTGTCCCATGTAAATCTAAATAATCTTGATCAAGGCGACAAGTACAATAAATGCTAGGTAAGTCTACTGTATATACAGTGAGGGAAAAGTATTTGATCCCCTGCTGAGTTGTACATTTGCCCACTGACAAGGAAATGATCAGTCTATAATGTTAACGGTAGTTTCATTTGAACAGTGAGAGACAGAATAACAACAAAAAAATCTAGAAAAAACATGTCAAAAATGTTATAAATTGATTAGCTTTTTAATGAGGGAAATAATTATTTGAACCATCTGCAAAACATGACTTAGTACTTGGTGGCAAAACCCTTGTTGAAAATAACTGAGGTCAGACATATTTTGTAGTTGGGCACCAGGTTTACACACATCTACTGAGGGATTTCTTCCCACTCCTCTTTGCAGATCTTCTCCAAGTCATTAAGGTTTCGAGGCTGACGTTTGGCAAGTCGAACCTTTAGCTTCCTCCACAGATCTTCTATGGGATTAAGGTCTGGAGACTGGCTAGGCCACACCAGGAACTTAATGTGCTTCTTCTTGAGACATTCTTTTGTTGCCTTGCATGGAACCCCAGACAGAGGGAGATAGTCTGTTCTTTTGTGTTTCTTCCATTGGCAAATTATCGCAACAACTGTTTTCACCTTCTCACCAATGCTGCTTGGCGATGGTCGTGTAGCCCATACCAGCATTGTGTAGGTCTACAATCTTGTCCCTGACATCCTTGGACAGCTCTTTGGTCTTGGCCACGGTGGATTGTTTGGAATCTGATTGTTTGATTGCTTCTGTGGACAGGTGTCTTTTATACAGTTAACAAGATGAGATTAGGAGCACTCCTTTTAAGAATGTGCTCCTAATCTCAGCTCGTTACCTGTATAAAAGACACCTGGTAGACAGAAATCTTTCTGATTGAGAGGGGATCAAATACTTATTTCCTGCATTAAAATGCAAATCAACTTTTAACATTTTGACATGCGTTCTTTTTTATTTTTGTTGTTATTCTGTCTCTCACATTTCAAATAAGCCTATCATTAATATTATAAACTGATAGTGGGCAAATGTACAAAATCAGCAGGGGATCGAATAAATGTTTCCCTCACTGTATAACATCTATCAGTTCCTCTCATCTGTAGAGTTGCTGGGTGTGTAGGCATTTGATCCAACACTGAATCACACCTAAGTTTGTTACGGTCTCGTCCTTTGATGTTTAGGCTGAAATGTGGTTAACATTTGGTTGGTTGGCCTCCAAAATACCTATGTGTTTTTTAAATGATTTCCAAATTCAAACAAATGCGTTTGGTAGATACTGGAATAACAATGTGGCTAAAGATGTTGACTATTTCTATTGAAGTATGCAACCGTTCATGCATTTTAGGGTAATATTGACTACAATCCCTAGCGCTTTGGAGGACTGGTTTGCAAGGATTCTCTTGTCTTTTCATTGATGAAAAAGTCAGTTTTCGTCACCTATGTTATTATTATTTCAGAAAAATGAACATTGTTGTGCCATGAAATGTAGAATGCTACTGTAGCTAGGTAAACATTACTAGCTATTTAAGGCGTTGTCCATTAGGCGCAGTAGCCAGCTACCTTGGTTCAAGCAACCTTGCTCTGGCAGTGTAAAAATAAATTTCTGACCTCTCTAGTATGGGCTCTAGTATAGACTATTCCAAGTAGTAAGATACTAGTATTACTGGCTTGTAAGCAATTAAAATGACCAATGGCAAAAACCATACAGTATATGGATGATATCTGTAGCAGAAGACATTTTTTCATAAAACATGTGAGATCCCATACAGCAGAGAGGTGTGTGTGTTTCTTATTTAACTAAATAACAGGGATGAAAATGTCCCCAAGCTGGTGTTAAATCATTAGCACTATTTTTCCTGGCCCCAATTTGAAAAAGAAAATTATTTTGCCTGAGGTGTTAAGAGGAAAAGTTAGGTTGAGGTTAGGGTTATGGCAAAATGTTACCGATAGGGTAAAAGTATCTGTTTTAATGGCAATCAACTTTGGTGTCTCCATTGTGATACCTAAGCATAATCCATTGAATATAATGGAGAGTAGGCATGGAAGGCTAGTGAAGTTGAGTGGGTAGACGAAATCTAGCTAGTAATCTAGCTAGTTTACATTGACACAAAACACTCAAACTGGAAGCTGAAATGTTTATGTGTTGTGTTTGCAGCTTTGCTCAGAATTGCTGGAAACACTTCTGTTTTGGAAATATTAAACCAGAAGAGAATTATAGACTTGAAGTCACAGTAACACAATCCGGACGTTTTCCAGCCCTGTTCTGAACTTGTACCAGTGCATTGGCATTAAACATATACAGCTTCATTCATTTTAATTGTGGGGTGAAGAAGACTAAGAACAAGATATTGTATTGTACTGTTTGGAAGGTTGTCATTCCCGCCATCTGAAATGAAAAAAATAAGCCTATTCTCAAGGATAAACATTCATTCAGATGGTTTAGAGTTTTTGCAGTTAGGTCCCTCCTGGTTGGAAATTGCCAGAGTGGCTAGATTGCTCGGTGTTTGGGCTACATCAATCCAATATGCAAACCGACCCAAATATCATGCATATGTGTCTCATTTTATTCACTCCCACAAATAGATTGGCTTGTTTACTAAATAGTATTTGTGTATTAGGCTAGTTTGGCCTAGAGGAATGCAACACTCTTTGACTGAAGACAAAACAGTGTCTTCTATGACTTCTTTATAGTTATGTCTGTGTTGTGGAAGGGTCTGATCATGACAAACCCCAGAGAAGAGGTAGAGGGTGAGTAGAAGTGAATGGCTAATGGGACTCAGCCCATTATCTGCATGGTGTTGAGAATTGTTGGTAACAGTGACTAGGGTCCTGTTATCAATAAAAGACTCTTTGGGAATGTAGACGTATAGAAAATAGTAGCCTTAACATAATTTAAAAAAAGGCTGTGTGCAAGAGAGACGTTCTTCAATTACAGTTGCGGTCAGCATAGCATTTTTGGATTAACTAACCTAGGTAATCTAGAGTTTTTGTATTTGTTAATTTGGGTACATATTCCCCATACTAAAACATCTGTTATAGTTATATTAAAGTCACCCATCTGTCCCAAATCACATCCCTATTTTGATTAAATGTTCTTCCAAACTAGAAATACTGATTGAGGTTCAATACCCCTGAAGGATCCCCAAAACTGACCGAAAACATCAAAACCAGTTATCCAAAACAACCCAAAAGTACCCCAAACCAAAAATAAAAGTGTAAAATGCAGTGTATTCGCTTAAATCACAGATTTTTACTGATCCGTTGATTTTCTTATACAAGACAATCAGGCACCGAGCTTGATGCTATAAACGTTTACAGTTAAGATGTTTTTGTGGTTTTGTAGTAGAGCCTCTCTATTCATGTTAAACTGTGTATCACTGCATAGTTACAGTATATATTTGTATATTATATACAGTTGTGCTAGAAAGTTTGCATACCATTGGAGAATTGATAGTATATGTACCATTTGTAAAAAAAAATAACATGACTGAGTAGGCCAAACATCTTCTTATATTTCTTATGTGATTCATATTCAACTGTGGGGTATAACAGAATGGCACAATCATAAAACAAAACATGGCAACAAAAAAAAAGAATTGATCCCTGATCATATATCTGCATACCCTTAGTTCTTAATACTGTGTATTGCCCCCTTCAGCATCAATGACAGAGCACAGTTTTTGTAATAGTTGTTTATGAGGCCCCGAATTCTTGCAGGTGGTATAGCTGCACTTTCGTCTTTGCAAAATGCCTCCTGGTCATGCAAAGTCTTTGGTTGTCTTGCATGAATCTCCCCAGAGTGGCTTGATGGTATTAAGGTCAGGAGACTGTCATGGCCACTCCAGAACTTTCAGCTATTTCTGCTGTTACCATTGGAGGGTCAACTTGGCCTTGTGCTTGGGGTCATTGTCGTGCTGGAAAGTCCAAGAGCGTCCCATGCACAGCTTTCATGCAGAATTGTGAACATTGTCTATCAGTATTTTCTGAAAACATACTACATTCATCATGCCATCAATTTTCACAAGATTCCCTGTGCCTTTAGAGCTCACACCCCTCCAAAACAGTAAGCCACAACCATGCTTCAGAGTGGGGATGGTATACTTTTCACTATAGGGCTTGTTGACCCCTCTCCAAACATAGCACTATAGTTGTGACCATAAAGCTCTATTTTGGTCTCATCACTCCAAATTACAGTGTGCCAGAAATTGTGAAGCGCATCAAAGTGTTTTCAGGCATATTGTAATCTGGCTTTTTTGTGGCTTTGGTGCAGTAATGGCTTCTTTCTGGCAACTCGACCATGCAGCTCATTTCTGTTCAAGTGTCGTTGTATTGTGCTCCTTGAAACTACACTGTATTTTTCCAGAGCAGCCTGTATTTCTCCTGAGGTTACTTGTGGGTTTTCTTTGTATCCCAAACAATTCATCTGGCAGTTGTGGCTGGAATCTTTCTTGGTCTACCTGACCTTGGCTTGGCATCAAGAGATCCATGAATTTTCTACTTCTGAATAAGTGAGTGGCTGGTATTTGCAAGATTTTCCATCTTTATTAACTTCCATTACCTTGTTACGCAGGTCTTTTGACTGTTCTTTTCCTCTCCCCATGGCTCAGTATCTAGCCGGCTCGGTGCATCCAGGTGAGAGCTAACAAACTCATTGACTCTTTATACACAGACACTTATTCCAATTTAAAAAGCCACAGGTCTGGTAAATTCACCTTGAATTGCAATTTTTAGCGTTTTTGCTTGATCAGTCATATTTTCAAAATCAATGCCAAAATTTCACAATTTCTGCCAGGGTATGCAAACTCATGAGCACAACTGTATGTCTCCCTGTAAAATGCATAGCATTGGAAACATGATACATTTGGTAAAAGATGAAAACTTTACTAATACATTGATTATGATTTTGGGACCCAGTTTTAATGATCTCTCAATGTGTAATGATTAATGCTCATTAAAACCAACATATTGTCTTTAGACAACCCAAAAATCCTACTTGGCAACATGTTAAATAGAGGTAAATGTTTTGGTTGCTTTTGGTTTCCATTTCAGGGAAGTTTATGATATTTAATGTAGTTGTAGATTCTTTAGGGTACTGGTGATGGTTCAGGGTACACGTGTTTATGGTTTTTTCTGAGTACTTTGGGGAGTATTGAGGAATAATGTGTTCTTTTGGGTAAATTTTTTTGGGGTAGGTTTTCTTGGGGGTTATTCTAGAAGGTATCAGCTGGGCCAGCCCTGCCCCTACAAACCTGCCTTCTGTTGGAACCTAATCGCGGGAGGTGTTTTTTGTCTCCCAGGGCGCAGTTCCATCTAGAGGCCAGATGTAGATAAAGATTATCCAGAGAAGGTTGCAAGATGGAGGTGGAGGTGGAGGAAGATGGCCAAGAGAAGGAGGGTCCAGGGCCCCCCAAAGAAAAATCGCTATACAGTCTATGCCAGCAACTATTCATCCCAAACCCCCAGCAGGAGGTGCCCCAGAGTCTAAGTTGTCTCTTTTGATTTTGTCTTTTGATGTCTAGATCACATTTTGATGTCCCTCAACTTCCTCTTTTAGTAAAATAAAACAGCCACCAGGACCCTGAACCCACGTTATGTTTGCAATCTTTGCTAATCTCCAGATTACAATACTTTTGGACACATTTGGTGTAGTTTAGATTCCTTTTGGTGACTGTTTTGGCTATGTTTTTGTATTTCTGTGTTCTCTTTTGTTACTGCTAGGTATTTCGGAGTATGTGTGGTTTCTTTTCTTTACTTTTTATTAGTCCCCTCCAAAAGTATTGGAAAGGCAATGCAAATTCCTTTGTTTTTCTTGGGTTTTAGATCAAAACATGAGAATGAGACAAGAGTTCAGAATTTCAACTTTAGTTTCCTGGTATTCACATCTAGATGTGTTAAACAACTTAGGACATACCACCCTTTGTTTGAGACCACACATTTTTCAAGTATGCAAAACTATATATATATGTGTGTGTGTGTGTGTGTGTGTGTGTGTGTGTGTGTGTGTGTGTGTGTGTGTGTGTGTGTGTGTGTGTGTGTGTGTGTGTGTGTGTGTGTGTGTGTGTGTGTGTGTGTGTGTGTGTGTGTGTGTGTGTGTGTGTGTGTTTAATAGTTTCTTTGAGCTTTGGATCTCCGAGTACAATTTATCATTTGGCAACTCTACTAACATTATAAAGTAACGTAGTTGCCCTGCAATTGTCCTGCATGATATATTATATTGTACATACAATATCATCAATTATCTTTCAGAATCTGGTACTGTTCTTGGACCCCACTGAGGATGACCTATGCATGACAGTTATGTGATTTTACTTTTGATGAAAACTAAAGCATGTCAATTTGTCACTTTCAAAGGGTTGTTGCAAAACATGTAAATTAATTAAGACAGACCTCTGTGGGTCAGCCAAACTAGAAACAAATACTTAGTTTCATTCATGAAGCATGCTCCATGTCAACATTATTCAAAGTGCATTGTGCAGGTGGGTAGATGTGGATGTGTGGCCATAATTCCTGGGACAAATAAATGCACATATCAACCCCTCGCAAAAGGAAAACAAATCTAACATGAAACCCTTGCAAGATTAGGCAGGATGGTCGGACTATGAATAGGCACTTGACTGTGTGTTTGTTAAAGTTTATCGCCCTATTAAAGTTTGTGGGAAGAAATCCAATGTGTAAAAGAATGCAGTCACATTCAAAAGAGTGTTCCAGAAACTGGCTGCTGTCGGGTCAGGCCTACCAATTTATCTTTTTTGCCTAGTGAATGCAACTGGATCTTTATCTCCCATGAAAGTCTATGGGCATACAATTATATGCCCATAGGAGACCCTAGTAGGCATATAATAGAAATCGGGCATCCCCATTTCCCTATAAAGCCTCCAGACTACTTCTCTGCAGTAGCACTCACGTTTGCCCCTAGTGGCCTGTTTTGTAATAACAACGTCCTGGAGACCTGAACAAACGTCCCATATTGACTGGGAACTGTTGTTTCTTGTTGGTGTTTGTGTGAGAAATGCGTGCACATCCAGACAGCAGAATTAACCACGGCCTGCGCGCCCTTGCTTGCCTGCCCGGTGAACCCAGTAACGCACACAGGCAGGCAGAAAAGCGCAAAGGAATATTTCACATTCATCCCAGGTCCAAAAAGCCGCTGGGCTGAAAAGAGGTGTGGCAGAGAAGACAGTTTAATGATTATCACTCGCCCTGGGCCAAGCTCATGACTCATGTAACTTTCCGACCTTTTGCTGCGTTGTCACCCCTGCTTATATCAGATATAAAGTACAGCAAGAGAGAGCGAAAGAGGGAGGGAGAAGAGGGTGGTATAGTGATGAAGAGGGGGTAGACATTGGGAAAGAGTGTGGAATGTGGGACAGATATTGAGCTATACAGTCTATGAAACCACCAAATCTGGTCTGACAGGTCTATGTCTCTAGAACTGGAAAATATGTGACAGCAGTCCACCTTTGGTGGTTTTCTGTTAACTCCCGCTCACTGAAATGAAAGAGGCCGACCACATTTTCAGTTGCCATCTGCTATAGGTTAATTTACCTCAGAAGACAATTTTAACACGTAGACAAATAGCTATCCACACAGGGGTATATGACAAATGACTCACACTGACACATAGCATCAGCCACCATTCAGTCAGTTGTAATGCGGAACAAAAACAAGGCATCTCTTTGCGTAGGTGTGTATTTTCAAAAGACAAAGTCTTGCTACTTTTTGGCCTTAACTATTTGTAATCCTACTGAAACAGATGTCACAGGGGCACACTGATGATTGCATCATCATATTCAGACTATAAATTATAATCTGCCACTGATACACTGTAAATTAAAACATACAATATTCTGGTGAGCCAATGGGAAAGATTCTTGCTAAAACACATTTTAAGTTCTTAAAATGTTTGATAAGATTATAACAGGTTTTTTCAGGGGTCCCCAGAAAATAGTAAAATCCCAAGTCTGCGAATCACCATTGTTTTCCGCAACCCCCACCATCTTTTTCTCGC
>JACXGJ010001757.1:36904-76899 GCA_016801105.1 Esox niger
CTCTCTCTCTCTCTCTCTCTGTTTCATCTGTATCCCACACTTTGCTGACTGCCTCAGACTTACCACTGAGCACCACACCAATGTCTGTCTCTCTAACAGGCTAATCTGCAAAGGCTTTGTAAGAACTTAGCCTATCTGACAAACGCTGGCCCTGTTCGATAGGATCAAGACCTTAATGTATTATGGGTAAATTGATCTAAAAATTATAATAACTTGTTTTGCATAATGCAAGGTGATTTGTAGATCAGTTGGTCAGCCTGCAATCATTTTGATCCTCTCAAACATGGCCACGGTCAGCAGGCTCTAGTTGCCTACGCTGTAAAAATAGAAAGGCTAAGAACACCATGATTGTGTAATAAAGCCATGAATAGCAGAGCACTCAACAAGGAATCTGGTGTTTGGAGGGTGTTTGATTATTAACCACAATGTAATTGTAATTGACACTGAAAGTGTGTCAAAACTGAATAGAGGTGCTTTCAAAATTGATAGTTTGAAGTAAATCTAGACAGTGGTACATGTTGTTCATAATGTGTTGAAAACCCATGTGCTTGGTTTTAGTGTATGTAAAAGGCCACATGAAAGCACCATAAGGTGTCAACAATCACATTTTTATTATATGCAAATGTTGACTTAGCGTGTATATAATATTTTTGGTGGAATGCAACCTTCCACGATTTTTACAATCATTAATTTACACAGATTAGAAGCAGTATGTGACAGATAATAAGTGAAAGTGGGACATCCAGAATATGTGCCTGCTGGGTCAGTAATATGATAGCCAGTTCCTGGTCAAGAGATATGATAAACCATGGAATGTTTAAACAGATTGAAGAAAGATTTCAAACATTGCATATGAAATTATAATCAACCCTCAGACCAGTATTTTATGGTCTGCACATTTAATTTTACAATTGTTTTCAAAATATTTTTTTTCTTCATTATAATGTATTTTTCCAAATTTCAAACATTTACAGAGGTGCGTACCTTGGTGTTGTCGTATTTAGTTATGGACAGAATGAGAGTGAAGTCCTGTGACATGCTAGGGGGTGGAGGACCAGCGTGAGATGGGGATGGAGAATGGATATAAACTGTGCACTTCAGCTCCAAGGGATGCTTGTTCAGTCCCACTGACAAATAGAGACAGATCGCCAGACTACTTGATTTAATTTGTTTTCAATTCAAGCCTTTTAAAAATGTTAGCCCTCATTCAGTTACTTATACCCTTCATTTGTATCTATTTCTTTGAACAGGGCTAAAAAAACCTCTTGGCCAGTGACCCGTTTTGATACAAAAAAAATATTGGATGAAACAATTTTAAAACCCAGGTGGCTGTATTTATCAACTGCTTCAATGCTGCAACGCAAAGATGATTAGCAACAATATAGTTTGCAAACTGTAAAAAGCAGCCCCAAGTGTTTTTTCAGATATGACTTCAGGTGTTATGTTTTATAGACAACGACAGGAACAATGAATGAGTGAGAAAGTCAGAAAGCTAATTTCATCATGATGTATCACAGTCTCCATGATCCTCTGTCATTTTATCCAGCAAGTATTAATCAAGACCTTCCTATTCCTAACACTGTGGTGCCAGAACAGGGATTTTTCTTATTTTATTTCAGGGTCTCTTTTTGAAAGCAAATTACAGTTATTGCTAATGTACCTGAGAGGTCATAGGTAAAACGTGTTTCTGATGAATAGCTGCAGTATAAACCTAAGTTCTACTGAAATTACAATTAGGTAATTATCCCTATGGCAAAATGAATGTAGAACTAAGCTATTGCATGCTCCACTGCTATCACACATTCCCAACTCAAGGGACGCAGACCTTGAAAATAGGTTACCTGGCTAATGGACAAGCAATTACGCTGAGAGGTTATAAGCCTGGAGTTAAACTTCACAGAAAACTCATGTCTCAGAACGCCACTGGTGTCCTGGGTATAATCTACAGCAAATCAGTCTATGTGCCCAGTGCAGAAAAAGTTTATCTTTCATTTTAACTTCAGTGCCATTCTGTAAACTGTACATGACCTTTCAGGTAATCCTCCTTTGCAAAAGCTTACAAATCTTTCATTATGCATTGTTTATGGAGCTCATCCAAACCCATCTATTTTTACAGTGTGGTGTCATCTTGGTATTGTCTCAGCAGTACTTCCCCGTTCCAGAGAAGTCACCAGCAGCCTAGGGCGCATTTACCACTAAGAGACAAACAAGTGTTACTCTGGTGTCTGGAAAGGGAGGCCCTAACACCTTGTTTTGTTATGGGTTCTACATGTAAGAATTCAGTCTATGTTTGTGTGTGTGTGTGTGTGTGTGTCTGTGTCTGAGTCTGTGTGTGTGTGAGTGTGTGTGTGTGTGTGTGTGTGTGTGTGTGTGTGTGTGTCTGTGTCTGTGTGTTTTGACCTGCAACCTTTGATATAGCATACGTTTTGTGTGAGGGGCTATGTTGTTATTCTCTGAACAAACGAAGGGAGGAACTTTAAGAGGTTCTAACATTAAAGACGGATTAAGATTGCTGATAGACACAGAACAGACGAGACGATTCAAAGACATCTTCCCTCTTTTGTTGCTCTTTATCCTTTCTTGATTTAGGAATATATTTCCATTTTGAACCAAGCGAGACTAAATAATAATAAAGCAATAATAATGTAGCTTACTTGTTACCAATAGGCCGATTTATTAAAGTATTCTCATTCACCAACCGGTTCAAAGAAATTTATCATGGCATTACAGTTCATATGCAGACAAAACTCAGTACTAACACAAATCACTGAAATAAACATGCTAGTACATTTAACGTGCCCTGAAATAATATAAAAACATAAACATTACTGACGTAAACATCTTTTTTTCTGTCTGTCTGGTAAACGCACGCCACCTCGCGCGAAACTCTTGTCTGGCATACAATCTAGAGGAATGCAGGTGAGTCACACAGGTGAGGGAGAGACAAAAACTTCACATATTTTCCAAGTAAATGGAGGGGCTCATATTTCTTCAAATGTCCACTTTCTAACTTAGTCCTTCTATGCATTTTTATTTAGCACTACATAGTTTACTCGTGTGGCAGAGAAGAGTGTGTAACAATAAATCCCTCAATCGCTTCAATGGATATGAGATTATCCGGCGCTCCAGACGATTGACCACGCCCCCTGTGGGCCGTCCTTCTCGGAGGGATTATATTATAACAGGGCGTCTGTCTCCGGAGACAAATCTACTCTCAGCTGCTCAACAGGCGCGATCTTATGTGCGTCCAGTTGCGTTCCTCTGTACCACGGAGCTCCCGGACCGAAAGCGACCTCCGCTTTCACTGACAAGTGCACTGGCTCCACTCAAATAGATTTGCCGGGTACACCTGCATCTCTCTGAATAACTCTGGAAAAACACACTGCTCTACAGCTACAGTTTGACCTGTCAGAGGAGGAAGAGAACAAGACTGAAATAAACATGAAACTTGAAGTGTTCTCCGCTAGCCACTTCCTTCAGAAGCCTATGGAGGTACGCAGTCACCATGATGCGGAAGCGAGCGTCCCATCTCCCTTATCCGGAGATGAACTGGGCTCGGACGGGGACTGTGTGGCCAACAGCCCGGCACCTGCCACCCCGAACAGCGGCGATGGCAAGGGCAAGCCCTACACCCGTAGACCTAAGCCACCCTACTCCTACATTGCACTCATCGCCATGGCCATCCGGGACTCCTGCAGCGGTCGGTTGACTCTGGCTGAAATCAACGATTACCTGATGAAGAAGTTTCCTTTCTTCCGTGGTAGCTACACCGGCTGGAGGAACTCCGTGCGCCACAACTTGTCACTGAACGACTGTTTCCTCAAGGTTCTCCGCGACCCGTCTAGACCCTGGGGCAAAGACAACTATTGGATGCTGAACCCACACAGTGAGTACACCTTCGCGGACGGGGTGTTCCGCCGCAGGAGGAAGCGCATAAATAAGAGCCGGTCGGACATTGGTGGTTCAATTAAGGACACTGAGAACCCGGACAGCCAGATACCGGACGAGGAAACTCGCACCTCAACCAACCCATCTGCACCTCCCAGGGAGGAAATGGTGATGGGAAACAAGTTCTCCAGCTCTTCCAGCTCTTTCTCCATCGATAGCATCCTCAGCAAGCCCTTCATTAGGAGGGAGGATAGAGACCACGCCGATACAGACACTGCACATGCCAATCCCGGGTCCAATCGTCTCTACTGGCCGGTTGGTGCCCACCACATGCTGCCCTACGCTCTTGCTTACCCACCCGCATCCACTGCTATGGGACACGCACAGCACTCGTACCATCAGGTCAGCCCGGGAACAACGCACATGTTGCACGCGTACAGGTGCAGTCTCGTGGAGCAAGCAGAGCGTAGCAGGGACCCACTCACAGCTCTCATGACGTCACATGGCCACTTGCCAAGCTCCGCGGCTGATTTCTCCTCTGTGAAGATACACAAAGCTCGTGGTGGCACCTGTCATCCTTTCCAGATAGACGCATTGCTCTCCTAAAGCGAACCTAAGGGACAATCATGTAATGGGACAATATGTAATGATGTATCTTACAGTTGCCACGTGCACTTTTCTATTTGCTTTATGTTTTTCTAATTTCTTGAAAATACATTTCGTTTTCCGGTAACGCTTTCAGCAGTGATGTCAAACGTAACGTGTTCTGTTTTTCAACTAATTTAATTTCTATCTGATTATAACTAGGACCAAGCAAAATAGTGGCAATCTATCTAATATGAAACTGCATTCCACTAGGTGTTTGTGTGGGGGGGGGGTTAATAGGTCATTTCTACTGTAAACGACGGCTGCACCATGTGCCAAAAATGTCTGAGAGAATATTCGTATTTATGTGTTGATGTAGGTTTGTATGAGTTGCTGCAGAATATTGTAGCAATAATTTGAAATATTACTTAGATTTTTGAATACTCCGCTAACGGAGAATGCACAAAAAGTGAGGAAATACACTGTTTTCCCCAAAAATACGTTTCATGCATGGAGGATGTTTTATTAAAGAAAAAGAAATACTTCGA
This sequence comes from Esox niger, assembly GCA_016801105.1. Classification (NCBI taxonomy): domain Eukaryota; kingdom Metazoa; phylum Chordata; class Actinopteri; order Esociformes; family Esocidae; genus Esox; species Esox niger. The sequence goes on from JACXGJ010001757.1 coordinate 41,926, forward strand.
CTATTTGGGGGTGAAAACAATCAATGAAAACCACGATTAGCCTATTTATTGTTTATTTTCGTAGGAGAATGCCATGGCGAGCAATGATACAGCCGTACATGTAAGCACATATGTTTCCGTGAAGTACAGTCTACTGGAAGGTTGTTTGGAAATAAAGGGCGGAAAAGGTTTAGAGGCTCGTGATCAGAGGAAGATCCGAAATGTCTGGAACTTGGTTAGGGTTGTTATTGCATTCATCTCATCCCACTTGCTACAGAACTGCCAGAGGAATGAAAAGGTTAGGGGTATACATTCATTTCAGACATACATTTCACCCCTCTGCCTACTCTGCACGGAACAACTAGGAAGCAGCAGTAAGGCACAAAATATAAAGGGGGAAATATACAGTTCACCGATTTACATTAAGACATACATATCATCCCTCTTTCCTCTGCACCGTACGTATGCACCACTGTTAGACACAAATTATCCACGGGTTGAGCAATTTAACAGTGGTAACATTATAGTCCCAGAAAGGGGAATGAGTAATGTCAAAGTTACACTTAGTCTCCTGGCACAATTTTTGTTTCAAACTGTATAAATAAAGTGTTACATGTAATAAAACATATTTGTTAAATAAATAAATACAAAATCATAGAATCTGACGCTTTATACGAATAGTATTTTATATTAATATCAGCACTTCTGGTGATGTTTTTTCAGAGTGAAAGGGTATACTTTAATTTCAACTGACACTAATGTCTCTATTCAATAAAAGCCACATTGCAGTAGGTTATTTATGAGATAAATATTTTACCCATATGTGAACTTAATTGTTTAAATTAACAGACTGGACATGGGTACAATAAAAAAATATTAAACGGTCCCCTTTCAGGCACTACGTGCTTGCATCTTTTCAGAATTTGAAGTAAATGGGCACCGGATGAATGTAGGCTAAATAAAGACACTGCTAAAAATTGTTATGAGTGGTTTGATTGAATCCCGACCAGAGCTTCGTAATAGGAATCAATGTGTACATTTATCATTAGGCAAAACATAGGCATCCAAGTGGTTAAGAACGAAAACATTCTTTATATTTTTCCTACAGTCCGAGGGTGGAATATCAGACTTTGAACTGCTCCAAACGTAAATAAGAGTTGAGGATAGATTGTTACAGAGAATGCGAGTTGAGTTTGGAGTAGACCTATTCATTCAACATTATCTGTACTGTGGCGTCAACACAAGCGAAAGAAACATGTCCCGGGATCCTACAAACATTCAAAAATGGCTTTTGACTTTACTCCGCACAGATGCCTAATATATTGACATTCTTGTTTCAGTTACGCAAAGTCGAAATAGTCTGACACAGGGAAATCTAAATAGACTACTGGTCTAAGAAGTGTTATGATTATTATTATTATGTCTTGTGTTTATCATTGTGATTATTCTCATTTTCCCACAATAATAGTAGGCCTATAATAGTGATTTTGATGTTTATTTTTGTAAATCATTAGCACTGATGGCTGGATGAAAAAATAGGTAGAATATTTTAAATACATAGACCCATTTTGTTATTTTCTATCGGCTACTATGGGTTTTTAATTGACGAAGTATTTAATATTCGGCTTCGTTAGATGTACATATATGCTAATGTATAGATACAAATATAGATATGGGATGAATTTTACAATTGTACCAGTCCACAATAACGAAGAAATAGACATGCACAATAAAAAGGATCAATAATAACAAAAACGTTTAGTAAGCTTAAGGAACAAAAGACAAATTCGATTTATGTGATCCATTTAATATTGATAAATTGTGATTGATTGTACTTTAAGTCTAAAGACAATAAACTAATCATATTTCCAATCAAATAAAAAATAATGTTTTTAACCGTCAGGGGACCCGGCCATCGAAACGCACAGGTTGGCGGAAGGCCTATACATTCTCGAGCTGTCCACGGTCCTGAAGCAGACCCCGAATGTCATTTTACACGCGTGCTGTTCTCCCCTAAAATTTTAAGAGATATTGTTATTGATAGTGGCAGGTTATTTCTGCGACGGTGCTGTATAAATAATAGACATTGCATAGAACGAGAGAGAAGTGAATGATAAATGATTGTATAATGGGTCCATAAGAAGTGACAACATGATGTAATTTAAGATAGCAATAGTAAATTCCTATCTCATAGAATGTGGATACATTTACAAAAGCATTTAGCACTTTCTTGATCTGGTGCACAAATATAACCTATTTAAAGTGGACAAATATTTTTGGCATCATAAAGTAGAGTATTCCTACTGCATCAAGCACATTGATGCATACAGACCTAGGTTTATACTAGATAATTTAAAAAATCCGTTGACAGGTGACATGTGTACTATCCTGATGCCTTCGAGAAACACCGTCTTCATGTTGCAGGTGACAGGTGAGGTTTAAGCCCTTTTTCAGGAACAATGCTGCTGCCTGCAGGTGAAACACCGGAACAGCACACCTGTATGGCTCGCACTGCTCAAAGCACCAGCAGAATGGCTCTAACAGGTAATCCGACCCGTCAGTGTACCGTTATGTTTACAGTCTATGGGCTGTCTAGTCATGAACTGGAACTATCTTAAATATGGCGCCTCCTACAATTAACGAAATGACTGAGGTTGGGATTAATTGAAACTCATGCTAGAAATGCTTACGGAGAGTCTATATTTGCAATATTCATCCGGTGCACTTCTGAAAGTTGAAACCAGACCTGTGATTGTGGCCACGGCCTACTACTAAGATAGCTACTGCAAAGCGAATTTGATAGAATGGATTCAGGAGCGCTAGAAAGAAAAGGCTGTAGTTATGGTCCAGTGTTTTAGGTCTGCACTCCAGGCACAGTGTTTCAAGCACAATGTTAGGAAGTCCATACAGTCCGTCACCCTGCGAGCAGCTGAACCGCTCGTGAACTGGAGAAAGATCCGGGTGCTCTCCGGCACAAAGATCCGGGCTGAACTGGACAGGAAGTGGGACTGTGGTGCCTGAAAGTTAGAAATGAAGACGAACATTACCGTTATAATACATTGGAAGCAAGGCCGTAGGAGCAGGGGGTACAAGGGGACATGCCCCCCCCCCCCCCTATGTTAGAAGCAGATAAATTGATCTCCCCCTCACAAAAATACACTGTGCAAGCATTTTAAGTGTGTCCTGCCCAATGTGAAACTCACTCCTACGCCCTCGGTGGGAACAAAATATATTTCAATACGTTGCAACGCTTCAAAGGGAATAAACAAGCTGAGGAAAAAAAGTGAGGAAATGTACAAGTAGAGTCTATGGGAAAAAAAGAACAACCAGGGCCGTGTTTCTGGGGAGAAAATGTTTACGTTTAACAAAAACCTATTATTAGCATAGCAATTCAAAAAAGTGAAATATAAAAGCTACCATCTACTCTATGAAAGGCTACAACATTCAATTTGTATTCAACAATATCTACATATATATTCACAAACACAATATTTTGTATCCTCATCAAATAATATCTGGATGTTTTAAATAATCAGGAACCTATAAGCAATATCATTAAGCTAAAAAACAATAATGAACACTTAACTAATAAATATTTATAAAAAAATATACAAAATATTTGTATTGTTCTATGCTTATATTCTGTCTGGCTAAATTGATCCAAACTCTCACATAACTGTAGAAGGATATCCACCACGTCTATTAAAAATTCAGAACCCCTCAAAATCTGGGATATTGTGTATGTTGTTTACGAGATATTTTAAAACAGCTATAATAAGAGCTCCGATATGCGTTCTGCTGTGAGCTCGTGCGTAAAAGCGATGGCCTGTCTTCAAAGTGCTCTTGCGTAGAACAAAAGATAGCCACGGAGGCATCCTGATCACGGCGGGGGTCATACGTTCTGATGTCTCAGGAAATTCTAAGGCCATTAGGTTCTACAAACTCTACTGTGTAATGGTGGAAAAATGATTTTATCCGCACATCCTTTGTTTTGAAGCGCAAAGGTTATTGTTGATGGCCATTGTTTAGAAATCTCATATCTTAGGCTTTAAAAGGACCCGGGTTACGAACAGACAGGAGAGAGGGAAAGGGGTGAGCATCGAATGAGAATAGTTTTATTACATTTTTCTTTTTATATTTTATAGCTGGACTATCGCAAGCACGATGTTTGTATAAAATCTTTTCGGATCGAAGGTTTTAATTATGCCTAGTGTACTGTTTACATTTCATTCTTTTTCCACTGTTTGAATTCAGCAGTACAACACAAAATAATGTTGAGGACAAACCAAATCCATGTGGTAGAAATGAAATGAGTGAGAAGAGGCAAACAAAGAGGGTATGAACTATAGACCCTAATAAAGACTGATAATATTCATCGTATGTTACTATATTAATTGTTTCATTGCATTTTTTAGAAAAAGACTGTCTGTAGGTCTCTTAAAATGTGTATGTGTATATTGGTTGTAAACCGAAATTAGGCTTTACCAAGATGAACAGTCAAAAAAATGAAAATCTTTAATTTCTATATATTTCATGACGACTAAAGATTTTGTATTATAAGTATTATTGTTTAGATGGGAGAATAAAAAAAGTATTTCAAATGCAGACAAACCATTATAGATAAAAATTTAAATTAAACAAAATAATAATGATCAAAGTAGTATTATAGCATGATACAGCCCTGCTAAATAGTGTTATTAAAATATCAACAATTAACGTCGGTATAGGATTGCATTCTCTTGCTGATATCGTTATTGATATTGATGTTATTATCTTTTAAGACTAAATAATTGCATCATGTTGGACAAATCTGTATCATGATCTGTCTCCATAGGGGAGGAAGCTGTCGACGCCCGCGCGCCTAATTTCGGTTTTCTCTCTCTAATGAACGCCGGGCCCAGGGGACCGGCTCGAGGCCGGGTCGGTAAGCTGACACTGGTGCGCTGTGTGTGGTATCCAGGCCGCGCTTGATGGAAAAAGCCTGCTTCCACTCATGTCAAAGTCATTTACTCAGAACAACCCCCCGCTTACACACGCATGCATTCGGGCGAAAGTGCACCAACTTTCCCTCCACCCTCCTATGCCGGCTCAGCGACCGGCGACAGTTTACTTGAGTCTATGCAATAGTTACTCACAGTAGGGTTTCGGAGACAATTAGGCAAACGGTATTGGATACACAGTATGGTATATAACCAGATATAAGTCAACACAAAATAGTATCAATCGGGTATAACAGCCTGTAAGGTACTGGATCTGTTATTTAACTTTATCATGTTTCATTGCAACAATGGTTCTGTTATCTAGTATAACTCCACCTCAGTAACAACTCTGAATTCACAAAATGGCAAAAACATGCAAGAAGAGTGTTAGGATTTTTTTTACCTTGTGCGCTTTGCGTGTGGCGCTGTTGATTGGAATGTCTGGGGGAGGTTTGATAGATGGCGTAATTGCATGTGTTTGAAATGTCAGAATGAGAGCAGGGGAAAGAGAGAGAGGGTGGATAGGGAGGGATAGAGGAATGGAGAGGGGCTTCACTACGCTACAGCGACTGGACAGCAGCCAGATTTGGCAATGGAACGGGAGGGGGACGTTAGTCGTCACTGACTTCAGGGGTATTCTGAGATGGGGGTGCGTCCTAGAGGAATGAAAGATTTACGAAATGATAGGTGGTCGCGTTTTGTTTGGCTGAGCGGCCGCGCGCACGGAGTAGAGGAGTCTCGGCGTTTCCTCCCCTTTAGGGATTAAGGCGGGCTATGGCTACTCAGTACGCCGCAGAGCTTCACTCACCGCCACCGTGATACCGAACAGCACCGGAGCCTCTATGACGGACTGAACTCCCGCAAAACGATTAGTTGAACCGAACCCCCAGCCTTCACTGGATACTCTGCTTCCCTGTTTTCTCCCACTTTCTGACATTGCACACTCGCCGCACTTTCTCTGCGTAATAGGAAAGTTCAACAGAAGGAAGAGAGCACTATCCAATCACTTTTTGTGGAATCCCGAAAACCTGCGGCTTGTGTGATTTCTTTGTAGAGGACGTTAAGAAGAGACATATAATCACCTTCTTCGACTTCTACCAATACCTACCTTTATAGGTCTTGTTCTCAATATCTCTCACCCCCCCTTTCCTCACGTCACTGCTCAGCTACGCGGCGGTTGTGCGTCAGCGGAGCAGAGATGACGACCGAGATCTCTCAGCAGCAGCTGGACCCACCGCCTCCCCTGAGGTCCAGCCCGGGAACCGGCGTCCTTCACCCCGCCATTATGAATCCCCAGTCGGCCGTAGACAGCTCATCAGCAGTTGCCAAAGGCAAGAAGGCAAGCTCCGGCCTCAGGCGGCCTGAGAAACCGCCCTACTCCTACATTGCACTCATCGTGATGGCTATACAGAGCTCACCCACCAAGAGGCTCACGCTAAGTGAGATATATCAGTTTCTTCAAGCCCGGTTCCCCTTTTTCAGAGGATCCTACCAGGGATGGAAAAACTCAGTCAGGCACAACCTTTCCCTAAACGAGTGCTTCATCAAGCTGCCTAAAGGGCTAGGCAGGCCGGGAAAAGGCCATTATTGGACAATCGATCCAGCCAGCGAGTTCATGTTTGAAGAGGGCTCTTTCCGACGCAGACCCAGAGGCTTTCGGAGAAAATGCCAAGCCCTGAAGCCTATGTACCGGATGATGAACGGCATAGGCTTTGGTACGTCCATTTTACCACAGAGCTTTGATTTTCAGCCACCCTCTGGGTCTCTGGCGTGTCATAGCAACGGTTACAATTTGGACATGATGACCAACTCCATGGCTGGCGGTTACGACGGGTTGGGTGGCGGCCACCACGTACCTCACATGTCCCCGAGCCCCGGATCCACGTATATGGCCAGCTGTCCGGTAGCGTCCAACGGGGACTACGGAGGGCCAGACAGCAGCAGCAGCCCTGTGCCCTCGTCTCCGGCTATGTCTAGCGCGTTGGATGGACACAGTCATTCTCCATACGCCGGTACCTCCGGACACTGGGCTTCAACCGGTGGTTCCCCGTATATAAAGCAGCAGCCTCTGGCCTCCAGCAGCGCGGCGTCCTCTGGGCTACATTCCGGCATGTCCCCCTACTCCCTGGAGCAGAGCTACCTCCACCAGAACGCTAGGGACACGGCGGATATCTCAGGTAATAAACGACATTTTATATCTTATTCATCTTTGCAGCATGACAGTTTTCTTGAGACAAACTATAAGCAATGTGTAATGAATGTGCAGAATTGCCAAATCGTTAGTCCTATTGGTGGGGATTAAATTTCGGGCTATAGTGGAACATATATTTATTATAGGCAATGAAAAGTGTCTGTAGCAGCCTATGGAATGACGTACATTCGTATACACCTATGCTGAGATGGTTAGGCCTTTTTATTTAATGTTGTTTAACATTGGCTTCCATACATACTCTTTTAGAAACAATTCCGAATTGGTTTTGTGGATGTTCCTGTGAGGGAATCCTATAACCCCTTTGGATTTCGACCTTTTTTGTTCTAAAATGGTTCTACCGGGGAAAAAGTGGTGATCTCATTGGGACAGCTGAATTATCATTTGCACACTGAACGTGACATTAATTCGATATTGAGATAATTTGTTTGCAACTATAATCAACAATTTTTTTAAGGACTCACAGGGTGACATTATTTTATTTGAGTGATTTATGCATAAATATCTACGAAGGTAAAGTGGGAAATATAAGGGCGACCACAATTTCTACCCACTGAAATTAACAAAATGATTTAAATGCATTTTTTTACTTAGAATAATGTAGGCGCGCTGTCCGTATCCATATGTAACAATGATCTTGACACAGTTCGCCATATCTGAAACTGTAGCAAACACTGTACAAAGGACGCTTAGGCCCGTTGACTTATTTTTGATCCATGTAATTTAGTTCATGCTATTTGCTTTTAACATGCTTCTAATTTAACGAGGCTTTAACAAAACTCCTAGGGATTTCTGAGAGGGGAATTATTAATTTTAAAGCCAGGGGGTCTTGGAGGTTATCTAAACAAACGCTGTGCGTGTCGAACCATGCTGCGGAAGAGTGACGAGTATGCGAAGACCGACACCCAAGAGACTCCAGGCCTTGTTAAACTTTATGTAATTTCTTATAACGAGAGGACAATCCATTATTTGTGCTCGTGGGGCGCTACACGCCCCATAACCACTGTCAGTCACGTCCGTGGTGTGGTCTCTGAAAACCCCGCGCAAAGGCAGCAGCGCGAGGCAAGACCCGCAAGATAGAGGCCTTGGTTCTGGTGCAGAGAAAACACCTCACACTGCGCGAGCAGGCGTCACATCTGGAGTCCTTATGACCTTGATGAGGCTCATGCTCTTTCTCTTTCCCTCCTTCCTCTTGCTCGGATTGTGTTGCTGCCCTGATATATAAAGATCTATCTTTGACATAGTACCACTTTTCAAATTTTAGATTGACTTATTTATCTGAAAACTATATTAAGCATATAATGATGATGAATGAAACCGTGTGATGTTGCTACTGCAGCTCTCAAGGATTAACAGTATAACGTGTCTATGGCCCTCACGAGAAACGGATAATCAAGTAGGGAAAACATAAGCACGGTGAACTAAATTATCTTTCATAACTCATGTACAGTTTCGAGAAAAATATATAAAACACTCACGTTTGGTTGTAATTGGCCAGTAAAAATCTTAACTTTAGTCTAAACATAGATGTTATGTACAGAATAAACAACTAAAGACTAAACATTTCTCAGGGTCCATGGTGAAGGCGTACACATATGAAACAGTCACAAATGAGATGGTCTCATATAAAACAAGTGCGCCAACTTAACTAAACTAAACAAACATTAGAGACGTCAGTATTGAGAACGCAGTGTTTCAGAGGTCAAGTCATGAAAGTGCTTTTCTTAAGGTAATTTTGTGAATTAAAGGAGACAGCTGTGGTTAAACTGCACGCGTTACATTTTTTGTAGCATTCTATAGCATATTTTACACAGCAAGAAATGAACGATCTGTTTTGTGAAAACCAAAGCTTTATTATTTTTTTCAAATCCCATGGTGGTATTTGAATAACTTTAAAAAGGAAATAGGCTCAACACGTAGTTTTTGTACTTTTAATTTCATGTTATGAAGGCATTCTTGTGAAAGAAATTAGGCCTACTGCTTGGACATTTCCATAGCTTCTCCAAAGGACAGCAAAACCCAGCCAGGTATAATTAACTTATCATATAAAAAACATGAACCCAATAGCAGACCAATTCAGAATCCGAGTCACCCATATTCGCAAAACATTTGTACTCTTACTCAGAATTGTAAATAGCAAAGTAAACGAAACAAAGGGTTAGCCGGAACCATAGCCACGCTGTTTATGCACAGTTTACGTAGGCGTATACTTATTATATACAACATAAATAAATAAATATAGAACGGTAATAGGCTATAGCTTATACACATTTACAGTTTTCAGGATAGGAACATCTAAATGCAAACGGAAGGACATTGGCGTGTATTGTGAATTAACAATATTCCCACCATTATAATATAGGTTCATTGAGTGATTTAATATTTCTGTGCGTGTTGTTAAGGGACTACTATCAATGAGAAGACCATCTCTCGTTGTTTACTGGGTAAATTATTGTAAGATGTGTCATTTTAACCAGAGTTAGTTAAAATATATATTTAACTGCAAACTGAAAATAAAATGACATGAATCAAACCTAAAACATGTTGAACTAAATTTATAACTTAAAATAACTAAAGATTTTTGGTTGAATCACTGTTATATTTATTTTTCCAGTGTACATACTATAACCAAGTCATTTTTAAAACATATATGCTTCCTGTTCGACATTCTATATTTATAATTCCAATTTTCAAAAATCTGTGACTGATAAATGCCAAATTCGATTTTTATTTAGTTTAAAAGTCAATCAAGTAGCATATTTATTTGCTTAAGAAAACGTATTATTCACTCTCTGTTTTCTTTTTCCTTCAGTGGGGATCCCTCGCTACCAGAGCCACTCGTCACCAGTGTGCGACAGAAAGGATTTTGTCCTGAACTTTAACGGCATCTCCTCGTTCCATCCCTCAGCCACCGGATCATACTATCATCACCATCATCACCATCACCAAAGTCTTTGTCAAGACGTCAAGCCCTGCGTGATGTAGCGGGCATGAATGTCCCCAACCGTGCGCTGGAGAACGATGGATATAAAATGGAATAGCTTACAGATTCCATAAATGACTGCTAAAACGCAAGTAAATGGTGTGTCATCTTTCTGAAGAGAACGAGAAAGGACATTGTTTCTAAGAGTCTGGAAAGAACTTCGAACATCAGGATATATTTACAGTGGCCTCGTCGTCTTGATAAGACTAAATACAGGATAGTATTATGCAAAAACTGTTTCAGAAAGCGAAATGCTTCTGACAATGAAACCACTTAGCATTATTCAGTTCTTTGTTGACCAAAGTTTTCTTCTTCCAAAGAAGTTTTAAAACGACTTTGTGTTTGCTGTCGTTAGCTGTGCAACAAAATTGCCTTTATTTTCATGTAGCCTAACTGGGCCTCTGTTCTGATGTAGGCCTATAACAGTAAATCAAGCCTACACAAAGCTTTTTAAGAAATAAAGATTGCAACAAATTTGCACTTATTGTATACCCTTATTGTGATTTGCTTAACTTACTGGTTGTAGTGTTTCAATAAAGCTGATGTATTTTTGGCTAAACTAGCCTGCTTCACTCTCTCAGAAATACATGAAACGTTACATATATTTATATATATATATATATATATATATATATATATATATATATATATATATATATATATATATATATATATATATATATTAATAGATATTGACATTTTTCTGGCCTAATATCTTCATTGTTAATTTGTGTAGATCTGAGCCTCATTTGTGAATTAAGTCAGTTTATATCCTTGTTTTGTCATTTAAAGAAATAGGATGATACCAAAAGTATTTATTCTGGGTAGGTAGTAAAACATTATCCTATTTTCAGTTACAATTGTGAACCATCCTATGTTTTATTTTCTATGAAAATCCTCTAAGATAATAATAGATTTTATTTCGGATGGTTCCTTTAAAACGCTAAAAAGAAAATACTCAAAAGAGTCCTATAGGATACGTCTCCGATAGAAATACTGTACGAAAACTAATACGAATCCTATAAGATGGTACCAAATACGTTTAATTATAGCACTCGTTTATTAAAGACTGCACATCATTTGCAAAAAAGAAAGATTATTTTGAAGAGAACATTTAAGAAACGAGGCCCAAAGTGGCCATAGCTGGATTCTGCACTAATCTTTAGTATATTTGCCACACAGCGCCGGAGTGCCATTTTGCTATCATAAACTTGTTACTAAATAGAACAGGAACGATAATGTTGTCTTACCCTTAGTGTACAGTTTGATTGTCCACTTCTTTAAATAAATCAGGATATAGGTTTTTAAAAATACATGGTAGAACATATAACTAGATACTTTAATCCTATGTTATAATATATAACATAGCATTAAAGTATCTAGGGATTCTCTCGATGGTAACGCTAGTGGGCCAACAATCAGCTGCATGACGATATTGCAGATAGTGCACTGCAATATCAACATTAATTTTCTTCGTAAAGATCAGAGACTGCCATGGTAACACAACATAATTTAGTGATCCTAAAGACTTGATGAGTGTCAAATATAGTAGTCAAATTATGTTAAAGTACGCCTAAAACATGAATTATTATTTCCCACTTCGATTCAAGACTTGTGTATGTCAATGCTTAGTTTTGTCTCATTGCGCCATCTACAGCCTAGCCGGCCTGTCTAGTTAAATTCTTTGGCCTCACCAGACGTCTTTGCCAAGATGTGAAGAATTTATAAACAAACGACCTGGAGAGGGCCACGTTTATGGAGATGTGACCGCATGGTATTTTTAGAAGTACTGTAAACAGAACGCACTTAAGCTAGGCTGTTGAGGGGAGGCATTGAGTTTTCTATTTGTATACAAATATCATACTCAACATCTTAACGATAATTAAAGCTGCAAGCTGCGTTGCCTGGGTTCAGCTCTGTCCCCATTGTCCCAAACTTCCACAATATCATAAGATGTGTTTTGTTTGAATTCTTTACCACGTTTCTTAAATTTCCCAACACAACTTGGAACCGATCATGCAATATGATTTTGATGTACCGTATTTCTCATACTTTTCAATGATGTTGAAAACCACCTTAACTCATTAGGGTATTTGTCTTTGACTTGTACATTTTACTGAGCTAAGGTATGGAATTGTTATAAGATGGTCATTCAGTGGGTCCTTTAGCAATTCAATTGGGACTTTTACGACCTAAAACGCCTTTACTTCCAGGGTGCATAGTATACTGTTGTAGACCAAAATCCTTTCCCTAAGTCTGAGAGATAAAGACGTTTTTATTTCCTTTTAGACCCAACCATTAGGTCCCAGAGATTTAGTGACTTAAAAAAGAAGTGGATTTCAATGAATTAATATGTAGCACCTGCTACATTGTAAAACTACAATCATGTTACCTACACTCTGTACTTTGGGGATTTGTAACTTATTTGTTGCTCAAATAGTTGGGGCCCTACAGATGTTTTTATGTCTTGTCACTGCTTTACTCAAGATTAATAAAATTCCATACATGAATGGCAGTAGTAGTGGATAAGGCTATTTATACAAAAAACATGACACCATCACGCTGTCTCATGGCCGAGACAATATAATTACTTCTCTGGAACGGCTGAACAAATCTGCACCAAATGGCTTATGGCATTTGTATGCCCATGTCTTTACACTCAATATTTGGCAAGAGTCTAGCTCAAACAATCCCAACCACTATGAGCCAATGAGCTTGCTGTCCAACAGCACGACCATGAGACCAAAATAAACCATATTTTACTATTTAACTTAACTCATATGTCTGTGCATGTGTGCCAAATTTCTTCACTCTGTATAAAACAGATGAAGAGAACCATTGGCTCTGAATTTGCTCACACACATAGGTTCTGGACAGTTATGAACAAATGAACCAATTTCTGTTACAAAACATCTATTCTTAACTGATTTATTTGCATGTACAGTATGGACCCAACAATGCCCATGCAAATGTTAATTGGTCAGCGCAGACCATATATTCGGTGCAAGAAATTAGCGTTTTATGTGTTCAAGTTTAAAATACAGCAGCTTGTAGATATTTGACATACTTTCACTCCTAGTGATTACACAGACCTGTGTAGGAAAAGGTTACAACGCCACGTCACATAGGATGTAGAGGATAAGCTGCCCTGGTTTCTTATTAAATTGCATGACTTCACAGAAAAATTCATTGTAGTTATAGTGAACATCAACAAATACAATAGAGTTTCACAGCTTTAATACCGTACCCTAGAATGCAATAGGATTTCACAACTTAACTACTGAACCCTTAATAAGAAGGGTTAATACAGTCAGGTTTCACAATGTCTCTACTAAACCCTCAAATATACAGTAGAAGCAAATTTTGCATATTCATTCTTCCTTTCTTCTCCTCTCTCTTTCATTCTCTCTAACTCTTCTCTCCAGTCTGTAGATATACATACTAGACATACATATCATTTTCCTATTTAGAAAGAGGTCTTCTTGGGTGGTTATATTGTGATATGTTTAGTTATTGAGAGTACCTCTGTCCACCACCAACACTGATTGACAGCTACCACAGGCCTATAATGGTTAGCATGGAGGAATTATATTAATGGACTATGGCTCCATCTACTGGCCATGTAGGCAATATTTCACAAATTTGCCATTCTAATGTCAACATTTCTTGAAGTAATTTACACAATGGAATTTTCTAGTAAATGGGCGTATTTGTAACATTTTATTAACCTTTTAAAATGGTTTCTTTGTGAATTGCATGAAATTTAGATGCAAACCCATCTGTTAAATAAGCATGGGTTCTCGCACTAATATCATTCTGAAACCATAAGCAGGTGTCTATAGTCAAGCCCAGTGAGGTCAGTTTTTCCAGCAAAATGGAATGGTCAAGTGTATGAAAAGCCTTTGACAGGACAATATTTCTTAGGCAGTTCATTTATCAATATGTTGTTAAAAATGTATGTTCTACAGTGGTTTCGAAAAAGCAAAATGCTAACAAGAATAATAATTCAATTAATAATCAGTGTATTGTTCAAGATAACATAATTGCCTTGTCTGTTGTTTTTTTTCCAAACACCACCTGTCTTTGAAAGTGGATGTGGACTTTTACAGGGAAGTGAGGAAGAGAGGAAACAGAGCATTTCCTTTGTGCCTCACCTCACCTCCCCTCTTCATTTCTGTTTCTCAAAAACCCCTGGATACAAAGAAGAAAAGGGAAGGACCTCTGATTAGATTCTCTCAAGACAGCTATTAAAAATACATTTTTAATAAATGCTTTTTGTCTCTGAAGACAGATTGGTGTAATTGTGTGCTATATGTTGACAAGATATATGGCAATCACCAGAGAACACTATTGGCCCGCTGGTCATTTCTGGGAATTTCTGAATAGTCAGGGAACAGAAAAACACTGTAATTATGTAGCCCTCTGTACTAACAGGTTAATAATGTTACACAGAGGCTCAGTGAGTGAGTGAAACAAACAACCACATCCCAGACCCTCCCTGGCTATTTATAGATGTCCCAATAAACATAATATTTACAGTGCCCTCCAGAATCATTTAAACCCTTGTTAAAGATGGACAACAATGACTATGAAAAGGCATAGCTGTTTATTATTTAATATAAATTGATGTAAGTTACCCTCATTCAGTAATTTGTGCACCCACCGCTTGCCAAGATTACAGCATTGTGGAATGTTTGATATGGTCTGTGAACCCTATGGTCTGAGATTATTTATCTATTCAGAATCTCTCCAGATCCTTCAGAGTCCTTGGTTGTTTCTTGTGGGCTCTCTTCTCCTGCTCACTCCAAAGGTCTTCAAAGGGCTTTCAGTCAGGGGATTGGGATGGCCATTGCAAAAGCTTGATTCTGTCCTCAGTGATAGATTCTTGCTTTGAATTGTTTTTCTTTTGGAAAGTTCCGCACTGATCCAGTTTTAACTTGGTGGCAGAGGCATGCATTATATGATTTTCATTTAGATAAAAATTGAGGTATCACAAATAAGGGGTTGTGCCTTTGGGAACTAAAGGTCTTAAAGTCAAAAGTCTTATCCAACAATGGAGAAATAGGTTTGGAAAAAAATAAATCACAAAAAAGTTGGGACACTGTAAAATGAAAATAAAATCAGAAGGCAAAATGAGCAAAACATTCAAATCCTATATTCAATAAACAATACTACAAAGACCACATATCAAATGTTTTTAATTTTTTTTTAATCGCTCCTTGAAAAATGTGTACCCATCTTGAATTTGATGCCAGCGACATGTTTCAAAAAAGCTGGAACGGGGCAACAAAAGACTGGAAAACTTGGGTTATCCTAAACATAAGACCTGGTGGAATTTTACTCAACTAATATGGTTAATTGGCAACAGGTCAGTAACATGACTGGGTATAAAAAGAGCATCTCAGAGAAGTTGAGTCTCTCAGAAGTAGAGTTTGGGGATCACATCATCTATGGTACACAATATCATTAAGATTCAGAGAAATCTCTGGATGCAAGGGACATGGCCAAAAACTATTTGGGATGGTCGTGATCTTTGGGGCCTCAGGCAGCACTGCATTAAAAACAGACACAATTCTGTAGTAAACATCACTACATGGGCTCAGGAACACTTCCAAAAACCACAGCTTCAATACTGAACACTTAATAGAACAATAAGGTGTCTGTGAACAGTTTGTCGCTGCATCCACAAATGCAAGTTAAATCTCTACCATGCATAGAAGAAACCAGATAAACCAGATCCAGAAATGCAGTCGTGTTCTCTGGTCACAAGCTCATTTAAGATGGACTGAGACATATCTCCATAGTAAAAGAATCCTGGTGCTAAACTGGCCTGTCTGTACTCCAGAGCCATTGTAAATATCTGGCACATTATGAAATGAAAAATATGACTGAGGAGACCATGAACTGTTGAGCCACATAACATTTCACTTTCAAAACTACAGCATATGGTATCCTTAGTTTCCAAATGCTTACAGAGTGTTGTTAAAAGGAGATGTGTTACATCCAACTTCCCAACCCCGCACATGCTATATGAGTGTACTGGGGTGAGTGCACTACCTAAATGAACTGGGAACTTGGGAACATTGGAGATTTTATCATCCACCACACCATACACAATAATCACAAAAAGACAATCATCAATCACAATCTAGAATTACAGTCAGGGAGGGAGGACTGCAGGCAAAGGGGTTAGGAGTAGGGCGGTCTCAGCTGTCTGCCAAATCAAAGAAACAATATAAGAAAGCAGCTTGCTCATACCTAGTGATTTTAACATAAGGTTACCTAGGAGGAACCCCAGGTAGCTACCTAGCCCTACTCCACAGAGGTCAAAGGTACTGGGGTAAGGATCAGGGTTACACAGGAGTCAAACACAAAATGACAAATTACTAATCACTATATAGTCAAAGGTTTCAATGAGCAGTCAAATATAAAGCACTAAATTCCTTTCCCTCCTAACCTAACCAAACACATTGGGAAACATTATATAGGGTGAAGCGTGGCTCCGGAGTGGCCAAGGAGCATGATGCCCTCGTCATCAGCACAAACTCAGCCCCCAAACAGACAGGACGTAACAAGATGCAACATAGTAATAAACATGCCCCTATCCCACCTTTTTTAAATGTGTTGCTGGCATCAAATTCAAAACAGGCAATTTATTCATAAGACTTGAGCACTCGCTAACGAGACTGAAGATGAAATGTTCCATGACAGAAAAAGTTTCAATATAATCGTATTGCCCGTGATGAGATCCAAACAAGTCCGGACCTATATTTCGCAGGTCCGCTACGCTAACCAATACTCTATTTAACAAGGAGTACTCAGTCAGTCAGTCACTCAGCAAGAGACTTTTGCACTTCTTGGCCTGCTCCGCAATTTTGTAAAAAGCAAAAAAGATACTTTTATTGATACATTGACAAGTGTGGATTGTAGTTCACCATCACCTGATGAAGAACCAATACCTTTCGTTGTCCTAAATTAGTTGGTTTTGATGGGCTAATATGAATGTCCACTGAATGTCCACTATAAAACTAACTTTACCTGACTCATTGATTCAACACCCACAGAATTTAAATTAGGACAGCCAAGGTAAACATTCATTGACTAGTTTAATAGATTCATTGATACATTTCTGAACATTTGTAGAAAAGCTATTTGCATTAGCGTGGGTTAGTCGTGTGTGCAAATTGTTGCAATATGTAGATACATAAATAGTTGTTCTGTCAATAAGCCACCTCCCTGAAATGAGTTTTTGCAAGTCTGTAAGACGTATGTAATTTTTGTGACATTTTATATTAGCCAGCCTAGATAAATAAGCTTGCCTTCACGTTGTTTGCTTAAGGTTGTTTCCTTAATGTCTTAACGTGTCTTAAAAAGACCTAGCCTTAATGTGGTTGTGGGTAGAGGATTGCTTTTTGTCAGCCGTACTCTTTAGAGCTTGAATTGGAACCGCAGCTATAGGCTTCAAAACATGTCGTCTTACTGATAAATCACTACCCACAAGCTCAGTCTGCCTATCCCCCTTATATTCTCTGATTTGATATGCTGAATACGCAGACAATCCGCTATCTCTGGCGATGAGTTCACTTCCTATTTTGCTTAATAATAGCTGCCAATCACAGTTTTCATCTGTCAATATTCCGCTCTAGTGAATGATGATATATAACCCCCAATCCCATTCAATTTAGGATTTTTAACAATTCCACAGCCGACCACGGAACATCCTCCAGGCAGTTTTCTTTTTAGGAAATAAATCGGAAAGCCCAACATAAATACCCTACTAACAACCTAAACATCCACTTATTAGTGATCATTATCTGGTAGCTCCAGAGACCAAACAGAACTCAACAATTTTTAGATGTATCTCCCACTTGCCTTCCAGATACAAAGCGCCATATGGACGTTGTAGGAATTTCATAATTCAAACAAATTCCTTCCTGGTTTGAGAAAAATGCATTTTCTCACTGTGTTGGTAGAAATGTAAGTTATTTGTGGCAGAGTAGTGGAGACAAATGTTGGATTGTTAAAGGCTATGATATTGGGTTCTGAGTTCCCATTGTTATAGCCTATTCTGCCCATTGTGTGATTATAACTGAGCGAACAGTTTTCACTTACTGTATGTATTCCAGGCGAGGGGCGGTAACAGAGACTTACTGGTGTCTTACTACTATGTGGCTATAAACTGCTATATTGGAGAGCACAAATATGGCTAATAGCTCGCGTATCAGATGAGTGTCAGACGGTGTTTTCCTCTTTAGCTAAAAAGTATTGATAGTTTTTGTTTACTCCATTTAAGATGACATGTTTCCCGATTATAAAATTAGCATTTCTGTGTCTGTATTGTGGAAACTTACAGATGTTACTGCTTAAAAGAATGTGACAGGAAGTAATGTTATTAAATGTTTGATTGTTGACATCATTTAGGAAAGAATTAGAAAATGCTCCTCTCCAAAAATGTCAAACTGGTTTTGCATCTACCATCTCCAGCATTCTATTGTTTCTCATCACAGATCTAGGTGTTTCTTTTTGAGTATCTCATTGGTTCTGATTAAGGAGTCACTAGATGGTAACAAGCTAGAAGCACCAAATATTTGCTGGTTGACTTGTTGGGAGGGAGAGATGAATAAGGAGGCAGCTAGGTGTGGTAGGACATCTGTGGGGTTTGGGGGATGTCGGAGAAGTTTGCTATGAAGCCTTTTGAGTTCAGGAGATGAGTGGGAAGTGTGGTATATAGACCAGTTGGGGGTCATTTATAGGTTAGATTTGGGTTTGGCGCTTGGGCTGGATTTCATTTAGGTATAAAATATTTGTAATATTATTATCGTGGCTAGGTTTAGGGCAGGGGATATGGAACATCATAATTAACAAAAAACGTGTGTGTGTGTGTGTGTGTGTGTGTGTGTGTGTCTGTGTGTGTTTCATGGCGTAGAAGTCATGTGATTACACTGGTTGACTGCAATACAGGAACTAAAACACATGGGGGCAGTAATTGCTTAGAAGAGTGGGCAAAATACTGAACTGAGTGTCTCTTGGGGTGCTTCACGTCATTGTGACCAAGGCAAAAGAAGAGAATGTTGTGTGTAACAGCAAAACAGCAACTTTACATCATCCTCAACTTCAACACCCACACTATAATTCCATTACTATCTTAAATGTAATGCTTTTCATTAATAAATGGAACCGTTTATATTGATTGTTTAGCGTCCACTCCTGCATCATTTGAGCCCTTCCTACGTAAATAATGTGGTAAATGACTGCCTGGTGAGTCAAACAGAATACCGTGTCTGTGCAGACGGATGTATGGCCAGGTCAAGGAATTTGGTAAGTCAGGCCACACCCATGTTGTCCGCCCTGGACTCCAGTCACCATAGTGATGGCCAGGTGGAGAGAACCTCTTGTAATAGTTATTAAACAAACATTCCTCTAATAAAAAGTAAAATGAGAATGTTATCTTTAATAAACGTTCTGCTATCAAAGCAATGTTTTTAGAAATGGGCTTAAATTCTCTGCAATAGTGATACAGTCCTATCCGAGATTTCTTCTAGTTACACAGACAGTGGTGTGGGGCTCAGTTATTAGGCTGAGAAAGAGCTGAAGGAGAAAACTAAGCAGAGGACTGTTAGGGGATTGGTTCACAATCTTGGGAACCGGCTGATGTGAGTTCCCATCAGAAATTCTTTACAAGACTTATCAAATAAATCAAGAATTTACGTACATGGTTTGGCAACATGAACTTGAAAGGCAGATTTAATGGACATTCACATTATGCCTAGTCCTGGACTAAAACATGAGTTCTATTTTTTTAGTCCGGGGCTAGGCTTAATCTGTGTCTGTGAAACTAGGCCATAAGCTAAGCGAATGGTTTTACCAAGACCCAGAGAAACCCATAAGTACTGTAATTGAGCACTGGCAGTATCTGCTGTGGGAAGTAGTAAGGGCAAAGTACCTACAGGTGTTGTTTTGTCCTTTATGTTATGACGAACTAGATATATAACTGAATATTATATTTTGATCCCCTATTGGGAAAATAACCAACACACTTAGAAAAAAGTGTTTGAAGAATGGTCTTGGCTGTCCTGTTAAGAGAACTATTTATGGTACCCAGAAAAACTGTTGGTTCTAAGTAGATCCTTTTTGGGCTACATGTAGAATCCTAAGCCAAGAATGTCTTTTAATTTTAGAAAAGGCCCTGGGCGACATTTTATTTGGCCATCACAGGAAAGATGGCCAAATACAATGTCTTTATAACACAAAAACACTCAAACCTCGAATTTCCATCTGTCTTGGTAAACTAGGCTCATAACTGCTGCCGAGGAAGCTAAATGTACAAGCATTGCAAAAAAGAACATACTTTGAGTTCGTTTTCATAAGGCAGTGCATCCCAACCACCTAATGCATATGTCACCTCTCATTTGATTAGGATTGGTAAAGATTTGTGTAAGGCAGTGTAGTGCCACATTTTGAAAAAGGTGACTTTTGAGAAACATGGCAATATGGGGTGATCATGTAACATAGACTATGCCAGTTGTCGTGAAAACTATTTAATAGGACCACATTGACATGAGATGTATGTTTGCGATTCACGTTAGCAATGGAAAACTAATATGTGCACCGTGCTTTGGCCTAACCCCTGAACTGAAAACCATACAAACGAAATGTAGTTTATCTGATAACTAAAATGGCGCTCTATGTTGACCAAGTGTTGTTGCTGGTGATTATAGAATTGTTTTGGTGCGAGTGTGAGCTGTTCTTCGTTGCTTGCCATTGGCAATAATAGTGCAAAAACACTCTCAGACTCCCATATGTGGCCTTATAAACCAGTTGTCTGGTGTCTTCACAGTCCCCAAGTCAATGCCAGAGGAATACATTTCAGTCATTGATATAGAACATAACTTTAAATTCATGTCCACAATACTATGCAGAGTGACTGCACTGAACTCCTAATAAATGGAATTAAAGCCAGTAGGAAATTCAAACCTAAACAACAGATAACAATTTACAACACGGAAACACAAACCTGTACACACTGATGCATTATTGGTAATGTATATATTGTAGAACAGGCATGATGCTGACAGCTTGATTCATTCATTTGAATAAAAATCCACACTTAGTGGTTACCCACTGACATGCATATGGCATTTACTATCATTAGGGGGCGCCATCTGGCAACAAACTACCAGTCCAAACCCATAAGTGGCTTTGCCAGTGGCTGGTGTCTAACAGTTTCTTTGTCAACCTATTACTGCTCCATGGTCAAAAGACACCTTCAGTGGTTTGATTGTGAAGCTATACAGACACATCTGGTGAACAAATTGAACTGGGAATTGTCTGACCAGGCAATGTTTTTTTCACTCCTTAATAGTCTAGTGTTGGTGATTGCTTGGTCCCTGGAGCCTCAAACTCCTGTTTTCAGCTGAGTGGAACCCGGTGTGTTCATGCACTGCAAATTCCATCCATGTCACAGACCAAGGTGTTGTGCATTCTGATTGGCTGTACTGCACACTATTGTTGTACTACATCAGTATTCCTCTATTTTCCCCTAATCATTAAATCATAGGTGTTGTGCATGAAAAGCCTAGAAGATGCCTGTCTGCCTTCTGTATACTGGAGTCCACAGCCACAAGACTCTTGGTCTGTTGGAGCCATATGTTTTTACAAACGGGTGGTATAGCTAATAAACCAGCCAATGACTGTATGTTTCATGAATTATTGGTGCTACAAGTGTTAAATTGAGGTGCTTACTTCCCACTGATCGTTGCTTCCCAATGGGCAGTTAAGGTCACCGAGCGGCTGTATCACATGCTGCTGATCACAGTTCACATGGCCAATTGATTATATTTCAGTAGGAGAGCAGCCGACACAAGTAATTGCGTATGATGTTTTGACAACGTTGGGTACCGTCTGGATGTCACGTAATGCAGACTAAGTCTGCTGTTCATTGGGCAGAGTTGGCACCACAAGCCAGTAATAGAACCATACCGGTTCAGGGTGTCGTTCGATGCCCTGAACTGCTGGTCTCCAGTGAGGGGGGTGTAGACAGTGGTGCCAATACAATAACAGATGACGCACATTCATTGTAGGGAATTTCATCAAAAATGTATAAAAGATGCATTGTGGAATCTTCAACACACCCTACTGATTTATGTTATGCATTGGAATATGAAATTATATGAAATAGGCAGAGTAATGAAATAGGTAATGTGTTAAACCTAGGAGACTCAAACATACAACACTCTTCCACATCAACAAAATGTAAAAAGAAAAGCGGGACCACTACCACACATAACCTGATCCAGAGCATTCATTTTGACAAGCTACATTGAGCAACCACAAACTCAGTAGTAGTAAGTAAACTAGTCAATTAGTAATTGTGAAAAAAGTATAATATTGACCGCAAACAGAAATGACTTGAATGGGTCAAAAAGGAGAATAAATGTAACGTCTGATTTAAAATCAGAGACAGATGCATAAAAAATGAATATCTGTTTTACATTCTGACACTTTATGCCTCTACCAACTTTGCACACCTGAATTTGGACACTTTCTCCTATTCTTCATTGTAGATCCTCTCAAGGTCTGTCAGATTGGATAAGGAGTGTCAATGACCTGCAATCTTCAGGTCTCCCCACAAATCTCTGTATTTTGGTCTATGTATCCTTCCCTCAGTTCCGTCAGTATCATGCTTGGGATGGTTTTCAACCAGGGTCATTTTCCTCATGCTCTCAGAGTCCTTCAAGCATCATGTAATATGCATTTTACCCAGGAATGGCCTCTGTCTAGCCACTCTTGCATTAAAGCCTGATGGATGGATCACGCAGAGATTGTTGCCCTTCTGGCAGATTCACCAGTCTTTGCACAGAAACTCTGAAGCTCTGTTAGAATGGCTGCTGGGTGGGCTTTCTAAATCATGTCCAGTTATTTGAATTTATTTTTTCCTTTTCATGGGATAATGTGTATAGATTGGCAATATATATATATTTAATATACTATAAATTACGTCTACAACACAACAAAATGTGGAGAAAGGGAAAGGGGTCTAAATACTTTTTGTAGTTACTATAATACCTGCAAGAAATGTCCACCAACAGGTTTCTAAGCACCACAGAACCAAAAAGCAATGCATAACTGGGTGTTTCTCATGAAACCAGTTTTTACATGTCTGTAGCAAATTGCTTTGCAAAACCATAATGTATGTGCCCAAATATACATGAATTCTGAGGACAACGTTGTGTGGGTTTTCATGAAGTGTTTTATTTGAAATATTGTACATTTAGAATGTTTCCTACATTTTATAGACATTCTGAAGTTAAGAATATATCCGGAAGGAGAAAGCACAGTGTATGTTAAGCTTACCTGAATGACAGGATCTACTGGGATATTAGGCTAATGTGATCACAAAATGACGTTACAGAGTGGTGATCCTTTCATCCGTAATTAAACACCAGGCCTCTCTGTTGAAATTTGCACATTTTAAATGAGTTCATCGCTGGTATGATTGCTGTTAACCTACTGCAAATCTAACAAATGATCCCCAATTTGTCACAGTGAGAATTCTGGTCAGGTTAAACAGTTAACTGGGATATTATATTGACCAGAGGTATTGTAAAAGGTCAAGATAGACAGTTGACTGAGAGATTATGTTGACCTGTGGTATAGAAATCATGCAGAAAAGCTTAGGGCATAAGGGAAGAAACAAAACTATTGAATGGGGGATTTGTATGCAAGTGGATATGAAATATGGCATGGAGGGAAGAATCATATAACAAAACCTGCCAAATGTAGATCAGCAAGTGTAGACCAGGGACGTTCTCAGGGATTTCTCCAGTGACCAATAAAATAATCACACAACTCTTCCCAAAGCAACAATAAAAAAGGTTCACAACCCTCCCTCATTTTGGTTCAGTCCTCCCACCCCAGTAAATTTCGAGTTCCCTGTTAGAACAACTGGCTGAATTAACTGAATCCGTTCCCACTTGTCTCTAAGCTGCTTCATCAATGAGTTCACCAGACGTGTCCGTATAGCCTCCCGGTTTTCATGAGCTTCCAAAGCCAAGTCATGAGTATGATTAACCCCCCCACCAAATTCTACTATTGAATTGCTAAAAATTTTATGTTAATCGTTTGCCATACACTAAACTTGAATTTAATCGAAAGCTAATGCTTAAAACCATTTATACTTAAAGAATGCTATAACCTATTATGAATTTGTCTGGAAAGCATACCATAGGAATACTTGTGGAATAATGGATGAGGTCAATACCTTTTCACAGAGGCTATTTCTAAGTCTCACTGTTCGCTCTCCTTGGCTATTCTAGAACATCTATATATTTGAGTTTTTATGGCTTAGTTCTGGGAACACCTCCCCCAGTTTAGTGCTGAAGTGTGGGAAGGGAAACTACTAGTAAAATATGATGTATCACTACAGTTATCCTGAATCCCAAGCAGTAAGGCACTGGAAAGTTAATAGGATTTTTAATTGAAAATATAATCGATAGATTTCTATTTCAAATCGATCTAGAATAAACAGTTACGGTTTTGCGCAAGTGGGATATTTGAATATATGTTTACATACATTTGTAATATATTATCTAATTGGTCTGTACTGTAATACATAAAGCACATTAGCCTTATTTTGTAATAAAATATATTTCTGTTATGTACAAACTTTTTAATGTCAAACGGGAACAAAATAAGGTGCCTATGCCATCGAAATATTTAAATGTACACTATATTCCATCTTCCTAATTGTAAATGTTTTTGAATATTTTTTAATTTAGACTGTTTTTGATAAAATCGTACAACATTGCTTCAGTCACCTTGATTCTTCAAAAAATTTATAACATTTTGATGTCTTTATCGAATCTTCAAGCCTAATACAGATTTCACATGCAAACTAATTTCAAACAGGCCTGTAGGCCATGCAAATAATTGTAATGCCTTCCAAACATTGTTAATAATTACATCTAGAAACAAATTACCACAGTATAATTGTTTTAAATTAATCCACTTATTTTCATTTATTGATATAGTTGTTGTAGCCTATCTTAGATTTAAATTTGCTAGCAGGTCTTTTAGATTATATGAAACTGTTAATGGAGTGTGTGTCTGTTTTAGCCGTGATCAATTAATCATGAAAAATCGGTTTAAATTATTTAAACTATAAACAAATTTGTTATATCAGTCATAATGCTTCCAAGTTTATACAACTGTTGATCGGGAAAATTGGCAGAACTAGGTGGGCAGTGAATTGGGTAAACCCCCGTGGTTCGAGAGGAGAGGTCATTCTTGGGCCTGTCATCACCAAACCCGACGGAGGGTTTTGACGATGAGACCCACTGAAACCCTTAACCTCTCTCTCTCTCTCTCTCTCTCTCTCTCTCTCACACACACACACACACACACACACACGCGCGCTCGCGCGCGCAGACAAGCACACACGTTTTAAACGCTCTTTTAATTGTTTTTATTACTTGCCTTTGTTTACTGCGCGGGGTATCTCGCCTCTACTTCCCACACTTTAGTTCCCACACTAGAATAACACATGGTGACAGTTATTTAGATTGTCTATAGATTGTGGTTGCTACTATTTAGCTACTGATCGTAATAAGCCTATTAATAAAATAATTAACCAGTCTAAAATGCTTTTATATTGAATGAAAAATGATATGTTCCAAATATCCCAGGTTGACATGAGAAACAAAATATTTATGTTCAGATATGTAACATCAAAATGTAGATAAGCTACAACAATTATTATTTACTAACAAAATGTATATCACTCAAGGAAGTTTCATACTTTATAATACAGGGATGGATAGAGCCTTTAAAAAACGATGATAAGATTTAGCTCAAATTCCGGTTGAGAAAATGGGTGAAGTTCCTTGACCAAAAGTTGGAGGAATGTTGATGACATTGTTAGCGCCTTTTGACTGAGACCAGCAAATGCAAGTTCTCTGTGCGCTCCGTTTGGTCCCCAACACACTCCATCTCACACCACGCGAACCTTTCTCACCCTGACTGTTTCTTCTCCCCGGGCCAAATGATCTTAATTTAACATTTAATTAGCTGGTGCATTCCGCCCTCCCGCGCTGCCGGGACCCGGAGTGGGGCTTGCTTTCATCTCGCGCTGGGTGTTTATTGAATAGTTTAGAGTGCGGCTAAGGATGATGAATTTAGAGTCACGGACCCAAAAGGCAGAGGTGGTGAATACCGATATCTATGCGTGTTTATGTCGATTCAAAAATGCTATTTGACCAAGGTATAGACTATTATGTTTTATGTATAGGCTAGGCCCGTGTAAGATGTGTTCCTAATTAGTCACAATGAAGAATGCTATAACAAATTCATTGGCACCCCTTCTCCAGAGTCTTGGACAGCTCTACCGCTACTCCTATTGCGCTCTGCCCACCAGAAAAGATTAGTCTACATTCTTTAGCCTTTAACATTTAATTTTAAGTTACAGGCCTATGCTTATTTAGATCGTCTTATTTTGATTGTCATGTTTTATAATCCCATTGGTTTTGCTGTGAACAGGAGCCAATATTTTACCTGTTTGTGTGTAATCCATAATAATTCATGTAATATTTAAATGACGTAAAGCAATTCCATACAAGAATGCAAGAGCTTAGTTCTGTTTTTATAAACCGGTATTTCGTTTTAAATTAGTTCATACTATTGAATACTTTAAGTTCACACATTAGGGTACGCATTATATAACAGAAGGCCTCTGCATATTTATACTTAACAGCTGATATGAAATAATATAATTGAAATATGTTAATGGTTCAACTATTTCACATTTTGCATATTGAGCAATATTGCAGCCTATAGACCCTTAAATCGTCTTAAGCGAACAGGGAGTTCCCCTCACCAATCCTTATTTCATTTCTGCGTGTCTGTGTGTGTCCGACACCGCTTGAAAAGGTCTCTGATTGCTACTTTGCTTTACCGGTTCAGTTCGACTCAAGCTCATTCTATTGGATCTTGGAACGCATTCGGGGAGGAGCTGCGCGAGCAGGCACAAACCAAAATGTGAACGGGGTAAAAAAGTGTATCTGTAGTGACGAATCCTTGAGCGGTAGTTTTCCCAATGTTCGCCACAGTAGACTGTGCTCAGCCTTCACTCCAGTCATCCTGGCGAGCCGTGGTTTAGGCTAACCATACTTTCCCAAACTCCTTTCGCAATAAACAGAAATAACATAAAGAAAAGAAGCCTGAGGAGGAAACTGGAGCTAACAATCGCCGTTCGGTTGAAGATTTTGGGAGAGTTCTTTATTCTTTCAAACTTTACAGGAAAAAGGCGAGGAGGACATAATGCAGGCTCGTTACTCAGTCTCCAGCCCCAACTCTTTGGGCGTCGTACCTTATATTAGCAGTGACCAGAGCTATTACCGGGCCGCGGCTGGTGGAGGGTACACCGGGATGCCTGCTCCCATGACTATGTACTCTCACGCGGCCCAAGACCAATACCAGGCCAGTATGGCGCGTGCTTACGGACCGTACACCCCGCAGCACCAGCCCAAGGACATGGTCAAACCTCCGTACAGCTACATCGCCCTTATCACCATGGCGATACAGAATTCACCGGACAAGAAGGTGACACTGAATGGAATTTATCAGTTTATCATGGAGAGGTTCCCGTTCTACCGAGACAACAAACAGGGGTGGCAGAACAGCATTCGGCACAACCTGTCCCTTAATGAATGCTTTGTCAAAGTGGCCCGGGACGATAAGAAGCCAGGTAAAGGCAGCTACTGGACTCTGGACCCAGACTCATATAACATGTTCGAAAACGGCAGCTTCCTAAGGCGTCGCAGACGGTTCAAGAAGAGCAATGTTCAGAAGGACAAGGATGAGAGGCAGGGCAAGGATTCGTCAGGAAGAGGAGCCCGGGACATTGACAGCGAGCAGCCCGTTCAGGGCTCCCAGCCTGTGCGCATTCAGGACATTAAAACGGAGAACGGGACATCTACACCTCCACAGGCCGAGTCCCCCAGCCTACCTGTCCCCAAGATAGAGAGTCCTGGCAGCAGCAGGAGTATGTCCACCGGCAGTCCTCATAGTGTGCCCTCTTCTCGGTCCCTCTCCATGGATGGCCCGGAGCATTTTCATCACGCCCAGGCCGCGGCACAAGGCTTCAGTGTGGACAACATCATGACCACGCTCCGGGGTTCGCCCCAAGGCACCACAGAGCTCACGTCTCCTCTTATCTCATCCTCTAGGACAGGTATAACCTCCTCTCTATCGCTTAACTATTCCCCCAATCAGACGTCTGCATACAACTCATCAAACTGCAACCAGAACTCGGTCTCTACAAACTCTAACGCAACGTACCATTGCAACATGCAAGCTATGAGCCTGTACGCCGGGGACCGGGGAGGCCATCTCGCGGCTTCCACCACGGTGGACGAGACTCTGCCCGATTACTCCATCACCACGACGACCACATCACCGCTTGGGCATGGTAACCTGAGTTCTGGACAAGATGGTAGTCACCACGCGCACCAGGGACGGCTCGCATCCTGGTATGGGGACCTGGGACACCTGGGCACTAGCTACCCTGCTCAGCAACAAAACTTTCATTCAGTGCGAGAGATGTTCGAGTCTCAACGGATCGGTTTGAATAGCTCTCCGGTTAACGGGAATAATAGTTGTCAGGTGGCCTTTCCCTCCGGGCAGTCCATCTACCGTACCTCCGGAGCTTTTGTTTACGACTGCAGCAAATTCTGAAAACCGCAAAAACAAATGTTTTAAAAAATGAATAACTTTAATATATATTTCCGTCTTGTTGTACTTTACCGGCCCTTAATTCCTCCCCAAATGGACTAAACAGATTGAAAGATGAGATTTGTTCTGGTGTATAAGACAGAAAGGCGTGTGTTACACCGAATAACACGTAAGTTTATTTTCTCTCTCACTTTGAGGACTTTGTTTTTTTAAGATTGTTGCTTTAACATCCACATCGTATACACTTGTTATTAACTGTAAAGTGCATATAGTAATTTATTATTAGAAAGCAAGGGACTAAAGTTGGAAGTTGTGGACCAAACACCAACAAGTGTTTCCAAATTCATCTCCCTTAAATTGTCCAGGAAATTGTTATTTTATGAAAAATGAGTGGAACTTGTATACCGACGTATTCTATTCAATTTTTGTCCTATTTGTTGAAAGTTTTCTGAAGGCAATGCATTGTTTGTCTAATAAACAGCCATTCTATTTGATTTAAATCTGACTGGTTTATTAGTTTTCCATAGATGCCTAATGGGCCTACGGCCCTGGCTTTAGAATGGGGGACACAATGCAAAGGCAAGATTGGCCTCATCTGGCAAAATTTGGTAACATCACTGTTCTTGCCTAATTGTTATTTGTATTTCGCCGTATAATTGTTTGGAATTCGCCTAAAATGTTGAGGTAAAACCTATTTGCTTAAACATCTTAACATTTTTCGTAAACGTTCTTAAACCCAAAACTGCTGTACTGCTCATCAGTACTTTCAAAATAATAAAATATAAAACACCAACTGTTGCACAAATCACCTCACACTGCGTTGACTAGATTTACGGTAGCTATTTAATGTAATGAAAGCGTTCTGTGTCTTGTCAGGATGTTCTGTGGCCTTACGGCCCTGCTGCAATAATTGGGCCTGTGGGGTCAAATCCGCACGTCTTGATGGCCTGGTAGCACATTGCAGAACTGCAGCGTGATGCATTCTTTTTTTTTACTGAGACATCTAAAGGCCAAACCAACTACACATCATGGCAGTCTACTGAGTCCTGGGGCTATATGTATGGGTACTTTCAGGTGCATTTATTACAACATAAAGCAATACAACGCTACAGCCGCTTATGCGATTTTCTGTTATATTGAGTTTATTGCAGTCTGATGTGATGTAATATAGGTACTACAGTCTTGTTACTGGGATGGTAGTGTGTTATGCAAGTAGTCTACGCAGTGTATATGGTATATTCCATGTAATTGTTAGTTATTCATGTAACGGATACGCTATTGTTATGATAACATAACAAATGTTGCACCTCTCCTTAAGGCTATGCTATGTTCCATCGAGGGAAGTAGATTGGTCCGTAACCTCCCATTCAAAATAACAATTACCAAATTAGAATTTTAGATTCAAAATGTAGAAAAGGGGTAACTTTAAGGATATGTCTAGGTTTGTGAGATTATTTTGCACTTTTGACTTGTCATAGCCAGGCTAAAATAAGATCTAGCCTACTAAGCCCATGCCTTCCCCCATTTGAGTAGTCAGAACAAATTACATGTTCCACAGAGCAGCACAATCTGAGACAGAAAGGGAGATGGAGGAAGCAAGAAGACAGACATTTGTTACAAATAATGATATACTTATTTGCATCATAAGATAAAATAAATGTATTGTCTATTGATATCAAGTACATTTGGTAAGAATGGAAGTAAGCTCTCGACGCTTTGCTTTAATTTGTTTTCCTGTGACGAGATCCTCTGTCATCATCATTCTCTTTAGTTTAACGGGACCTTGTTTCAGTTTGAATCCGGAGATAAGCGTTGGATTACGGCTATTGGTGGATCAGGACTAGTGGCGGTTTATATCTCCCTGGTGCCAGGGTAGGCAAGTGTTGTTTGTAGAGATCACGTGTGTTTATGGATGCTTATTTCATACCTTGCATGCCAGAAATATTGTCTTAGCCTGGTTGCTGCAGGAAATCGTTAAAAAGTAATACAAAGATATAGATCAACACACATTTGAAATATTTCTAAAATGAAACAAATCATAATATGAATAAGATAACCGACAAACGCTGAACAGTTTGTGCTATTAAAACAAACGATGTGGCTTTCTATGTTATTCATATTGTCATTAATGTTATTATTATTATTGTTGTTCTTATTCTTTACACGATACATTTTTTTATTTAATATTTTATTACATTTCTCACGGCTAAGATTTTACAGTAGCCCGTAAGTTTAAACTTAAGATAAAACACGTTTGCTCTAAAAAGAAGCCAGTCAATCATTAGGAATAATCATTAGGAATGTGTGTCTCTCGTCGTTCCTATTGGTAGTCATTAACGCATGCAATTTGCTCGGAAATTGATTTACAAAAATAATTTTCTTGCTTGAATATTGTGTCAGAGACAGTATTCTCGCTCTTTCCACTGCGTCTTTTAAGACGGCCCACAGTCTGACGAAGTGACTGACTGGCAAATCGTCCCTATATAGCCTAGCGCATAACTTCTACCAGAGGCCCTGAGTGTCACTTGGGACAAAAACTTGGGTTCAGTCAGACGTATTTGAGTAATGAATATAGCCAATGCATTATATCACATGCCTAGTCCGAGCCTGAACCGGCAGCATGCCTGCGGCCTCGGGCTCCATGGTTTAGGAACAGGGGAGTGGAGGAGAGGACTTTTTCACACCAGCGCTTTATGGAGGCCCAAATGTAGTACAGGTGTGTCCGTGGGGCAAGTAAGGGAGGAAAGGAGGGGTAGGGGGTTGACTTCTCTCTGGTAGCCAGTGAAAATGTGTCTTTGTTGTGATTGCTTGCACTTGTGAAAGTATTGGATTGAGAATGGAGAGAGTGAGCAGGGAACACTACACCGCAGCACAAAGGTTCCCCCGAGATTAGCCTGCTTGACAGCACTGGCAGCATTAAAGTTGTTCCAGTCTGTCTCCGTACGTCGGTCTATTAGCCTGTATAATAAACAACGCTATATTACTTATTAAATTGTTTTATTGTTTTTATGGGCTACATTTAACTAAAACGTACATCTTCAGGTATATATATTCATTGGCCTCGCACCACAATTAAAACTTACTATGTTTTAGTAAAATACTTTAGATTTGAGTAAAATATACGATAATTTAATAGCAGATATTTCAAATGTTGATCCTCTCACTCATAAGACTAGGAATAACATAATCGAGCTAATAAAAGTTATCAGAATCTTTCCGAATAAACAAACGTCACGTCGGTGCACGGTGATTAATGACACTTTAAGGAGCCGGCCAGGTCAGGAAGGAATAAAATTCAATCAGCGCACGGAATCATTTTTCAGAGGACGGAAAAGGCATTGCGCGAGGTTTAGGTCAATGGGGTTGATGTCAACAATGCTTCATGAGAGGGCAAAGGGACGAGCTGCCACTATATGAACACGCCGTGCTTAATGCCTTTAGGCCTGAAATACTCGAGACTCACGCTTGTTCACACAAACCACGGAATACATCATGGATTATTAGGCTATACTGTTGACAAATTAGAGATGACTAATCGATTAGTTTACTTGGACAACTTCATCCACACCACAACCACATTGCTCAAATTCTCAGCACGTCACAGGTGATTAATTATGTGGAGACAAGCATATATTTTAAAGAAAAGTCAAGAGTGGTAAATAAATAATATAGGCACATTATTCGTGTTTAACTTTTTAGAATTGAAGTTATAGTGAGGGGAGTGGTGGCCTTTAAGACTGACACGTTTTTCCTATAAGATAAGACAAAGTAGGATGTTATTAATATTGAAAATTTCAAACGAATGTTTATACTTGATTAGACTAAGGCTAATTAAAAACAAGTTTATTAACACAGCATACGTTTGATTAAGGAGAGTTCTGCTGCAATAAGAGATCATTGTCATGCCATATGATAATTTTCCATAAATTAACCAACTATGGAAATGAAACAGATTGAATGAAAACTTTGTAATGCGTCATATATGCCTAGTTGTAGTTATGGAATCGAGATTACTAAACCAAATAGTAAAGACTGTGGTCCATGCTGGGAATATAAAAGCGTATTCTTTAAAATAAAAACACTATTTTCCCTACTATGGAACTTGATTAGACTAGGACAATTGTTCGGTGTTAGTCTACACATTCTATAATAACCTAATCACGGAATGTATAACTTCACGAATGAACGTGAGAATGTCATGAAAATCAATATGTCAATCCCAAGCAATTACACATACACGCACACGCACGCACACAGAAGACAAGACAATCTGTAACGAGAAACGGAAACACTCATTTTTTCTTTAAGCTTTTAAGGCTTATAAGAGCAATTTTGGACGTATATAATGCCAAACTACATGCTCCTGAAAAACACTTCAGTGCATGACGATTCAAAAAATATTTTTTTCCACGTTCATTCAATCTCCGTTCCTCACATCTGTCCAACACCGGTCTGGCATTAAGATCTAGTTTACTCAACACTGTTTAAGGTCGTGGTGGGGATAAATGTAATCACCAGAGTGGCAGTTTGTCTGTCTCCCGGACCAGACTGGTCCTGTGCGGGCAGGCCCCGGTCCCAGAGCCCGAGGAGCCCGGGAGGTCAAAACGCTTGACGGCATGCCATTTTCCAACCCTCTTGGAAAAGTCAAAAGTGACGGTGAAGGTTGCCACTGCCTCATGTGTACGTTTGGTGGTCCTACAACATAATAAGTTGTATCACAAGTCCCAAAATATATATAATTAAGCAAGGCTATAACTCTAAAATATATTCTAAACACCAATTAAATGCCAATTGCAATCTTTCTCGTTTCAATTTGAAAGAAGCACGGTGTCTAATAAATCACTGTCTGTGTTTTATTAAAAACAACTCAAACATTTGTGTAATCATTTATTTCCCTGAGCGCCATTTGGGCCACGAAATGTTCCGCCAAGAGAATGTTAGCAATCTTTTTTGGAATATATTTACATACATACACATACCCTGTTGGTTGGTATGATAGTATATGGAGCGCACCCGTTAACGGAAACAGAAGTTATAGATTCGCTTTTAAAGAGGTCAATAGAACCGAAGGAATCTGTCCATGGCACTCAGTAAAAAAACGGATCTAACAAATGGATATTCGTCAAATCCGACATAATTTATTTACTGTAACATGTCCAGGACATTGTTAGCGTACTCGAGTTAGAATCTTCTTTTTTTCGCAGCATTACAATTAGACGTTGTACTTTGCGGTTTTATATCTGGTTGCTAAGCTAACTCTTGTACAAACTCCTGTTTAATGTAGGTAAATAAATAGGTGGTTACAGTCGAAGTCGTTTTAGCTGTAATGCAGTTGATCGTTTAAATGGAAAACAAACTTGTTTTGATGTTCGCATTCATTAAAGCATCTTCATCTAAATGGGAGGCAATGAGACTTGCCATTTTGGCATCTTTCTCCCCGGCACTTCATTGCAATTTTCATTGTAGCCTATATTGTAATCGAGACCAAAAGTTCCACCTTAACAGGTTGAAATTCTCGGTACTTCTTCTAGTTTTTTGCTCACAAAGGGAAAATGTGTAAATATAATTACCAACAGGAAATTCACGTTATGAAAGCAGTGGATTTTACATTAAGATTACTTAATTGTCGGCAAGCATATGAGAACACTGAACAGATATTATTTGAAAACTATAAACTTGAGCAATTAAAAAAATTATGCGTTATACGCCTACCCGAGTGACGACAATGAACCACTAAATGAACTTATAGGTGTCACAGAGTGTTACTCATTTTTATTCCATACCCTCGTCCTTTGGTCAGCCTAAAAACACAAAGCATATTAAAGAAAAATGTACCTATCCGACAAACAAACAAAATGTTCGAATAAATGTTCTACAGCTTGTGGGGTCCGTTCTGATGTTAGTGTGACGACCACGCCATCTACTGCCCATCCTCCCCCTGCCGGAGGCGGGCTTCGGCGTTCGACGTCACCGACCTTCTGACACCATCGCCCCATCTCATCAACTCATTGCACCTGTTGTCCCGTTTAGCGCACCTGATCATCATTTAGTCATTCCCCTCAGTATATATGTTCCCTCTGCTCCCATTGTCTTTGTGT